>CM060885.1:15277500-15587500 GCA_030762935.1 Hymenopus coronatus | reverse complement strand
ATTACTACTACTACTACTAGTACTACTACTATTACTACTACTACTACTATTACTACTACTATTATTACTACTACTACTATTACTACTACTACTACTATTACTACTACTACTATTACTACTACTACTATTACTACTACTACTACTACTACTATTACTACTATTACTACTACTATTACTACTACTACTATTACTACTACTATTACTACTACTATTACTAGTACTATTACTACTACTATTACTACTACTACTACTATTACTACTACTATTACTACTATTACTACTACTACTACTATTACTACTACTATTACTACTACTATTACTACTACTTATACTACTATTACTACTACTATTATTACTACTACTATTACTACTACTACTACTACTACTACTACTATTACTACTATTACTACTATTACTACTACTATTACTACTACTACTATTACTACTACTACTATTACTACTACTATTACTACTACTACTACTACTATTTCTACTACTACTATTACTACTACTACTACTATTACTACTACTACTATTTCTACTACTATTACTACTACTATTACTATACTACTACTTCTGTTACTACTACTATTACTACTATTACTACTACTATTACTACTACTACTATTACTACTACTATTATTACTACTACTGCCACTGCTATTATTATTACTACTACTGCCACTACTACTATTATTACTACTATTGCTACTACTATTATTATTACTACTATTACTACTATTACTACTACTACTGCCACTACTATTATTATTACTACTACTATTATTATTATTACTACTACTACTGCTACTACTATTATTATTACTACTATTACTACTACTACTATTACTACTACCACTGCCACTACTATTATTATTACTACTACTACCATTATTATTACTACTACTACTACTGCTACTACTCTTATTATTACTACTATTACTACTACTACTACTACTACTACTACTATTACTACTACTACTGCCACTACTATTATTATTACTACTACTGCCACTACTAATATTACTACTACTACTGCCGGTACTATTATTATTACTACTATTACTAGTACTTTTATTTTGTGTAAGGGAAAAAATCTTTCAAAGACGGCACTCCACGTGTCGGGTTGGATTTCCACCAAGAAAAACCCTTACTCTCTCAGCATACCATCTGGAACCGCAACAAGGCATCACTTCAGAATGGTAGCTCTAGCTGTAGAACGCTTCTGTCAATTGACTATTTAGGCCATTCTTGTGTCTTTCTCTTTGGTTTCCAGAATAGACCTCGCCAATCGTTTAACAATGTTCCAAGCCCTGGCGCTCTCTGTCAGGGTGGGAACCAAGTTATCAACAGATAACACAATACCTAATTCGGTGTTCGCTGTAGCTCTAAAATCATTCCACCTCCGACAGCGAAAGAAAGTATGGTCCACCGTATCCTCGTCATCACAATAAGGTCAATTGGTTGTGTCTGTTTTCCCCATCTTATATGCATAAGCGTTAAAGCGCCGATGTCCTGTCAATACCTGGGCCAGGAAGTAATCAATCTCTCGGTGATTACACTGCAGCCAAACCTGCACCTCCGGAATTTACCTCTTTGTCCATTGACCTACTATGGTGGTGTCATTCCACCTTGCTTGCCATTCATAAAGGAGTTGGTCTCTAATCTTGCGGGGAGCTAATGATGAATTATAAGCATCGGTAGCACTGAGAAGCTGCCGTTCTTTTACCAATAAGTCAATGGGGACGGATCCCGCCAATACCTGGAGGGCCCTGTTGGAAACCGTGCGGTAAGCGCAAATAGAGCGCAATTCACCTTCCTTTGTACTTTCTCAAGCGCTCTGGCATACCTTTTGATGCCCATAGCAGTGTACCATTAAGGTGCAGCATATAAAAGAATAGAATAAACCACGCCACACAACAACCGGCGATTCAGGGATCGGGGACCACCAATGTTTGGCATTAACCTAGCCAGTCGGGATGTTTTTATGTCCGCCTTTTGGGACACAGTCGTTATGTGATCTCCAAAACGATTGTTTGCACCGATCATTACTCCCAAGTATCTGATGGCCTTTTTTGGAGTTATCCGGACATCGCGCAATATAAAGGAGATATTCTTGCACCTTCTAGAGCCTTTCAGAAGAACTGCTTCAGTCTTTTGTGCTGCCAACTCCAACTGGTTGTACACCATCCATCGGTCAATGCGTCGTAAGGATTCATTAGCCTTACAAGTCAGCTCTTCATCATCATCAGCACTAACAAAAAGGGCAAGATCGTCTGCAAAGGCGATTTGGAATGCACCATCGGTAGTTTCAAACGTATAACTCCATCATATAAAACATTCCATAATGTCGGCCCAAGTATGGAGCCCTGCGGAACCTCAGTCGTAATTGGCAGATCCTCGTTATCAATCCTGATTTTCCTACCTGTAAAGTAGGAAATGAGCACATTGATTATATATGGCGGGATGTTTCTTTGTCGCAAAAAATCCAGTATGATACTCCACGTAGCAGTATTAAATGCATTTTGGACACCCAACGTGATTAATGCAGCACACTTTCCGCTAGATTCAGCTTTCATTCGAAGCACGGTAGCGATGGCTTGTAAAGTGGATTTGCCTGGCTGAAATCTATATTGGGCATCGGAGAATCCTCCATTTCCTAGGAGTGCTCTCTCCAAACGCAGCTTTATGAGTCCTTCGTACAGCTTACTAAGCGTAGTCAAGCGGCACAATGGTCGATAGGCGGACGGCTCTAATGGCGATTTGCCGCCTTTCAAAAGGAAAACCACCTTAGAAGTTTTCCACATATCTGGGAACTCCTGCTTCAGTAACAAGTCATTAAATATGCCCAAGATCAAAGATGGAGTAATTGAAACAGCAGTTTGCACTACCGCTGGGTTGAGGCCATCAATTCCGGGAGCCTTACCCTTCTTCATGCGATTGGTCACCTCATGTAATTCCACAACAGTGAAGAGCTCTACATCAGATGTTGGAGATTGCACTCGCAAAGCATCTTCCCGAAGGGGAAATAACACTCTGGCTATTTCCTTTTTCCTGGTAGTACTCAAGTCTATAGGTGAGCGATTCGTCAATCGGCCAGTAACTATTTTATACCCGGCACCCCATATGTCATTCTCCAACTCAACACAAATATGTTGCCAGTGGGCACATTTACATAGATGTATCAGTCTAGACAATGCATTCCTGCTCTGCTTGTATCCAGTGACTGCTGCTGCCAATTCGTCCGCACTCGGGTTACGTTTACGAAGTCTGGTCAGAATTCTTCGCATCTGGATGCATTTGCGCCGTTGCTCGCATATTTCACTATTCCACCAGTATGGGACTCCACGTCTAGGGGTACTTGAATTCTTTATCTGGCTCGCCGCGCAGGCCTCTTGGAGAACCTCAGTCAAATATGCAGGAGTACCCTCTGGAGTGTGAACGTCAACCAACACCCTGTAATCTCCATTCAAGGATATGTGCTAGAACTGCCCAATCATATTCTATCAATCTTTTTTCCACGGGTGTTGTCACTTTGCGGTGCGTAGTTCCCATGGCCTCAAAATAAATAAAGCGATGGTCGGTAACAGTTTCTTCCTCCAACACCTGCCAACAAGCAATCTGCGAAGCGATATTCTGCGTTGAGCACGTGACGTCGATATACGACTCACAGTGACCCCTAGCAAAGGTGGGTGCTATCCCCGTGTTATGCACCACTAGGTCTAATGTCGCCATCCAAATTTATCTTCAGTCCTGCGTCAATATGAGCTCTAGGTTTTATTGTCCTATTTACAGTAGGAGGCTTAACAGGAGTAATTCTAGCTAATTCAGCTATTGATATTATTCTTCATGATATTATTCACCGCAAGAGCTGACTATCGCTTGCAGGTTTGCTGGGCTTTTGCTCTGCACCGAACGAGCTTTATAGGTTCAGATCGCTTTTATTCAGATTTTGAATTTATCGATGATTTTTCAAACCATCAAATTCGTAGGATCACTGCGAGTCTTTCTCATTACATATAACGAGCGGATTGTTTTCGTAAATATTTTCCAAGTGTTTAATTTTCCATTTCTTTGGCACAATTACGATCAGAATTACTGGCCTTCTTATACCGTACCGTATCACGTGGCAAGGAAACCTAACCGCTGAATAATGTGTCTGTTTCTTTGTCTGTCAGCCTCTACAAAGTATTTTTGGAGTCTTTTACATATTTCGAAGTGACGCATGGACTCAGTGGTTCATTTCTTAAAATTTGTGGTTAGGGAAATTTAGTATGGCTGTGTACGAATTCACCAATTTACAAATATATGTGATTATTACGCGATATCGATATTGTCCAACTTACTATGTTGAACAAAATCACACGTGAAGCCATTGGGTTCGTTCCAAAAACGTTTTGTTCCACGTCGTGCTTTAATATTACTCATTTAGGCCCATTATCTATGTCCGCAGCATTATAATGTATCTTTTGTGGACTTCATGTAAAATGTGCGTTTGTTTGAAGAAAAATTCTCGAAGTTATTCTCTCGGGTTTAACACTCAGTGCGCGTTCGGTTTTGGCCTTCTTGTCGAAGCCGAGTTAGAGATAATTACGCTGTTTTGCTGAAGAAAGTGAGGCGAATAGGCTACACAGCCTTGACGTTAAACGCCCACTTCCGCAGCCGTTTCAACACAATACGGTATTGCCTTCTCGTACTATAGGGTCAGGCTTACCGTGTGTCACGTTCGGAGCATAATAGTTTCGTCCGAGGTGATAATAGTTGGTCGCGCTCTTTATGACTACTTCGAATGGTGGGTCGCAAAGCTCCTCCTAAACTCCTTGTCCAGCTCACTGTGGGTATATATCCTTGGTAAGTTTTCTGGATTCAGGAAGTCCCGTGTCTCTTGTAAATGAAGAATTTTTCGATGCTTTTCTGGTAACTCGTCACTCAAAGTTAAAACATGTCTCCTTCAATATATATCTCTTAATGGAGACTTTTGATGTCAATTTCAAGGCCTTATTGATTATTCGTTTTTCCACGTTTACATGGAAGCATCTTTGTTACCTGCTTCCGAATTTGTCATGACGACTTTATTGCTCGTGTAGACATGCAGATCGATTTCACGCGACAGGAGATTTCGTTCACTTTTTCTCCTAAAACGTTTATTCCATTTCAGCGTCACTTGCTTCCCAATCCAGAGCAGTGTAGTAGGTGAAGATACTGCTTTCGCATTAGACCGGCGGAGCACGCTTCTCGAAGCGAGTATTTATGTTCCTGGTACGATCGGGTTTTACAGACAGACTAGGCAAGACGAATATAATAACTTATACGATTGAGCTTACTGATTCTACTCAGTGAAACGTCCAAAAATTGCTATTTTAAATTCCATAATAGATGAGACGTTAGCCAAGGGGATGATCGCCCAATGAATTCGGCCTACAGCAGACCTTTCTTTCTGATTCCGAACGGAGCAGAT
The DNA here is from genome assembly GCA_030762935.1 of Hymenopus coronatus. Lineage (NCBI taxonomy): Eukaryota > Metazoa > Arthropoda > Insecta > Mantodea > Hymenopodidae > Hymenopus > Hymenopus coronatus. The sequence goes on along the minus strand of CM060885.1, from coordinate 15,582,042 downwards.
GCTTTTGTCCGAAGGTGGATTTTCAGCACCTTAATAAAAATATTAGTGTACTCGCCGATCCCATTTCGGATTTACATGCCGCTGCTCATCATTTTCCTGAAGCTAACGTTTTTACCACTCTAGATTAAAATAATGCATGATTTCAAATCTCATTAGCGGAGTTGTCTAAGCACCTAACCGCATTCGCCACTCCATGGCATCTTTAGGTTGTTCCTTACGGCATTACTAGGCGCTCAGGTTCTTACTCGTTTATTTGATAATACCTTTTCAGATATTAAATTTGAATATTTTTATCACTATCTGGATGATGTGGAGATTTACTAGCCGGGATTTGATTGTCATTGCGAACATTTCCGCGAGATGTTTACACGACTAATTCGCGCTGGTCTGACCCAAAAGAAGTTGAAATATACTTTCCCAAATATTGTTTCGGCCAGGATCACCATTGATCCAGACCGTAGGATGGCTATTAGAGATTTTCCTCCTCCTAAAACTGTAAAGGCGTGGAAAGGTTTATTGGAGTGCTTAATTTCTTCAGTAAATTTATTCCGGATTTTGCCGCCGGGGTCGATCCTCTTCAACAGCTTCCACGAAAGGGAATTCAATATTTGTGGGCCAATTCGCAGCAACAAAATTTTGATGATCTTAAAAAGGCTATTTTCAAACCGCCGGTGGTCGCTTACCGGACTTTCGGTTATGTTTTGTGCTCCAGTCTGATTCTTCAAAAGGGGCCTTCGCAGTAATCCTCCATCAGGATTTTTCCAGAGGGTGATGACCCAGTTATTGTGCTTCGCGTTAGTAGGCGGAGAAGAAATACTCAGCATATGAACAGGAAACAGCTCTTTTTGGCTTGGAGAATTATAAGCAGTATTTGGAGTGTGTAGAGTTCACATTAGAATGCGGCAACCAGGCACTAACGTGAGCACTAGCGGTCCTCAGGTCCACAGGACGTTTGGCATGATGGATATTTCAGCATTGAAGTTCAACCCTTATTCGTGGAACCGATAATTGTGTAGCAGTGCTCTTACCCGTGCATTCTCTGGAACCAAAGTTGACGCTTCTTCGGAAAACGCATCAGTAATGGGTAATGTGTGCACCTTCTTTCCCGAGTTATTTACGAGTATTGCAGAACCCCAGCGTCAAGGCGCTAGGTTAGCCGCTGTTATCCCACAGCTAGAACCTGGAATGGAAGTTCCTTTATATCGACTGAAAGATCGCGTGCTAGTAGCCAGCACCACATTTGATGAGAAGGATATTTGCCCGATACTGTAATCCCATGGTTTTTGAATACTTTCATGGCTCAGCTCTATTAGGGCATTTAGGTATGGCCAAAACTAAGCTTAAAATACAAGAAGATTTTGTGTGGCCGGGAATGAAGTACGACATTTTTGCGCATGAAGCTTGTCGTATATGTGCTATGGCTAAAGCAGCGCAATGAGCTGTTTGAAAGGGGCTGGTCCCAAGCGTTGCGAAAAAACAGATAGAAAAACTTTAAGCTGATTTTGCGGGTTCTTTTCCGCGGGTCCCAAGGTAACACATATATTCTGGTAGTAGTCGAAAAGTTTTCAAAGCACGCTTAAGTGCTTTGGCTAAGGTAGCTTCCCGTAGCGTAATTCGTGTCTTATCCTTCATTTTCGCCGCTTCCGGTGCTCCCCGTTTGGTGGTCACCTATAATGTCACACAATTTATTTCGAGGACATTTCGTAATTTCTGTTTTGGTTAGGGTGTCAAAACGTTCACCATCACCCCTTATTACCCGTGTCCTTCACAGGTGGAATGATTTAATTGTGGTTTAAAGTCAGCACTCATTGCATTTCATTACGGTACCATAGGAAGTGGAACACGAATTTGGCTAGATTACAAGAACTCTGCCCAACATTGGCCTCATTTAAGCACTCAGTTTCAGCTCAAACTAGCTCGTGCACCCATTTCGTCTGTGCCTAACTAATAGCATTTAGATGACCTATGTACTTCGCCAGGGATTTCCGGCAGAAATAATAAGGAAGAATTGGCAACAGGCCTTTCATAATTTGCAGCGAGCTCATGTCCTCCCGTAACGGCGATGTGATGAACACAAAAAGACCTCTTCACATATTGTTGGCCAACTGATTATGTGCCAAAATCACCATTCGTAATTATTCGACTAAGTTAGCGCTGTGAGTCACTGGCCTTTCAAAGTTCGGCTTCAGGAGCTGAAAAGTGGCCGTCAAAGGTGCACACTTATTAACCAACTGAAATCAATAGATTAGGATCACATTATTTTATTTTATCAGTGTTAATTGAGTTTTATTTTGATTTCTTGTTTATTTGGGAGAAGAGTGTTCTCCTTCTCCACTGGTTGTTTGGTGTGGGTGTAATACAGCTTGTTTGTTTGTTGTTTTGTATGTGTGTGTCCTCCGTATTGCCTAGTTTTCACTGCGCAGGGCTACTACTCTTTTGTTGCTCCTTTTACACGCCTCTTGTGCGTAAGTTGTTTTATATGTTTAGAGATGTCTCTGTCCGTGTTTCTGAGTATACCTCTGGGGGCTATGAAACGTACATGTCTTGTGTGTGTTAAATGTTTCCTGAATTTTTAAGTAGTGTTTTTTGTGCTGCATTTATTGAGATTACAGAAATATATCTGTATAAATCAGATCGTATTTAAAATATGCTGATTGTTAAACATGTTGGTATTACCTACATCGTATTACAGGGTATATTATATTAATGTGTTAAGTTTATCACGTATATTGCAATTGTAAGTGAATGTTATTTTTGGCGTATAGTAATCTTCCCAGAGAATTAATATTAAGCTGGCATGTTTTCATTTGTTATTAAGGTCTAATATATTTTATTGCATTGTACCTATGCAATATGTGGTTCGTTTCTGTTGTTTTTTTGGTTTTTCTTTCAGCACTGATTTCCCTTGGCTATTGTACTCACTCACTGCATGGTACCTGACATTCTGTTGGCTGATGGCGATTAGGATGTTTTGGAAAATGCTGTGAGACATCAGCTCAGTGAAGCCTGGGAGGACCATCGGCATTTTCTTTTCTTTTTTCCTGTGTCGGAGCGTTTGCGCACCAGGCCTGTGCCTTCTGATAAACAGGTTGGCTGCACTGGTCACAAGGAACTGCACGATGGTGATTTGACCGTTTCTTCGGTTAGTCACCAACAATGCGAGTCTATAGGTGTTATGTCCAAGATGCTTCAGATGAAAGTGCCAAGGCGACAGTGAATAGTTATCCACCATAAGTGCTATTTCCAGTGCAACTATATAATTTTGGTGAAAGTGCAGAGCACCATTAATATGACCCCATTGAAAGCGAATATAAACTTTATTGACCGACATTTCTAGTGCCATGTTTTCCTCTGATGATGTCAGTTAACACAACCGTAGAGTATCCTTTCCTTAGACTTTATGACTTAATGTGTAGTGCGAAATTACTTTCCGTGATGAAAGGGGGGGGGTTGCCTCTATAGCATGCTGGTACATTATTTTGTGTATTTGTGGGCTTCGTAGTCCTTGTATTCCCCGTTAACGTGCTAAGCGCTTTCCACAGTTCCGTTTTTCGCCGCAAGAGTTGAGTATCGCTGATAGATTGGCAGGGCTCTCGCAGAGACACAAGTGACGATAGTCTTATATTAGCAACCAGTGATTTATTTAATCTTTCTGATTGCCGGGAATATTCGTGACACAGCTCGCTGCGATAATTTCCCATGTATAACTGTAGCAGCTAAATGTTGAATTAATACTTTTCTCTTTTGTAATAGCCTGTAGCATCGTGAAGTAAATTAAATTGTTTTCTTGCTTCCTGTTACCAAGCAACGCTAAGTTTGATCGTCGCGTTTCTGTCATTTAGTAGTGCATATTTGTTTGATGTATTTTGTTATTGTACATTGGCATCTAATCTGCTATTAAGATTTTTGGGTGCTACCAGCAAAATTTAGGACTGTATCAATGGGGCATTTCTTCAATTTTGGATGTCGGACTATTTTAAATTGTTCGTTAAGCATTATTATTGAAGGCATTATTGGTCAAACTTTTATGTTATGTTAATTATTACCTCTTATAGTTTATTCACGTTATTTTATTTACCCATTCAAGACCGTTATTGTTTATTATTGTCACTGTGTTTCCACTATTAGACTCCATGGTACTTAAGTATCTGTCGTTTCTAGACAATGAACCCGACTTCCACGAAACAACTGATTAACCAATTCTCTATTATATATGAGAGAATTTGGGGGCCATCCCCAAGGATGTCAGTGCACTATTTCTCCGCAAGTACACGTTTTCAGGTTCCCTGAATAAAATAAAATAGGATCATGTCTGTGCGCGAACAGTACAACTCAAAAACTAAAACCAGTTAAACCAACCTGTATTTCATTTCAGTATCTTCCAAGGATGCAACAAGAAAAACTGTTCGAACTACCCTTACATTGGTCATATGTTGAACAATTTGTTTTCTGAAAAATTGCGCCAATAATATTGATTAAAAGTAACATTTTGTCATCGTCATATTTTCATTATAAATATAATGTATATCTTAAGTTTCCTGGTAATAGGCTCTGAAGTCTTCTTCAATCTATACAAATTTTGAATACATAATAAGCCTTAATAGACTGACACACACTTACCATACAAAATATGTAGATTTTTGGATAGGTAGAGTCAGACTGAAAAATTCAATGCCATAGCCGGGCTTTGAACCAATGATCATCCGATTTCTGGCGGTTGCTCTGCCATTGAGCTACCATGGCAACATAGCATTGAATTTCTCAACTGACTTGCATGTTTCTCAGTAAACCACGAGGTGATCTCAAATTATTTTGAGATAGCAACCCAATGGCGACCTACAATGTTGTAAGTACTTTAGACCCAGGATTCATAATATAGCCAACTATTATGATCAATTGAGAAATTCAGTACTCCACCTGCATATTGCCATAGTAGCTCAGTGGCGGAACAACTGGCTAGAGATCGGGAGATCCGTGGCTCAAATCCCGGCTATGGCATTGAATGTTTCAGTCTGACTCTACTATCCAACTCCTGTCCTACACACGGCTTGTGTGAAAAAAATATTTTTTCCAATATGTAGATTGTTGTTTATATCCAACAAATTTTTATGTTATTAGCCACTTCCAAAATATTTCTTGTTACTTATTAAAATGTTCAAATCCTTATATGGTTTGCACAAAAAAGGAAGAGTTTGTGCGCTTAAGTGGGTCACTTAAAGAGAACGAAAAATATTATACTCTCCCTTATGCCTACTCTATTCTCATAATTACAGTGTACCTATAAGAAACTACATAATTACACCATTTCCAGAAACATTTGTCTACGGTAGAACAAGCCTTTGTAAGAACAATTTGTTGAAGTATTCTTAGAGAAGTAATGTGAATGTAACACTTCATATTATTTTATATTAACAATGATATTTCTATAAAACAACCTTAGAGTTACTTTTATACAGAAGCTTTGAAGAATACAGCTTAGGAGTTGCTATCAGAATATCTTTCAAGAAATCACCTGTGAAGAAAATTTCAAATATTTATAGTGATTTATAGAAGGCAGCATAGGCACAGAAGCTTCTTGTTTGACGGTGGCTTGTAACATTTCCAGTTGCAATTCCATCTCTGACCTAAAGGAAGAAAGTCGCGTGACTTAAGTGATTCCGGTTCTTGGGTTTATACAATGCTAACATCATCCTTCACCACCATCCATCGTCACTGAGATCTCGGCAATGACGTCAGCTAGAAACATATATCCAGTTGAACAGTCCACCATGATGAACTTCAAGCTATATACGCTATGCTGACAATATCTCATGAGTGAATATTTTCAACTGTTATTTTTATATTGTTGCCTGCGAACAACGTGAGTTATGATCTTGTTCGGGAGTACTCGAGATAACATGAATAAACACGACAGTTTGTAAAATGTTAGAAATATATAACAAATAAAACATGGTGCGTCCGACTTGAAATCTCATTTCACAATCATAACAATTTGAATAAAACCGATAACCTAAATTACACTAAAAACGTCATTGTAATCAGAAATCCATAATAAGTATGTAATCTCGATGCAAAGTTTAGTGTATTATTAATAGATTGTTAAAGAAAAGAAGTTATCTCAAATATTATATTGGTAGTAAACATTGATAAAGTTGCATAGACTGAAAATTCAATGACATAGCCGCGGTTTAAACCACGGATCTCTCGATCTCTAGCCGGTTGCACTTCCACTGAGCTACCAGGGCAACATGCTAGCATACCATTGAATTTCTGAACTGACTCGCACGTTTCCCGGTAAACAGGTAATAGCATTCTAATATTTATCTAATTAGCATTGTGTACAAAGAAGAATAGTCTTTTGTAGGAGGTTTGTAGAGCAGCTAGAGAAAGTCGTGTGAGTTTAACACATCGATTTTTACTTTCTCTATACGCACTATGTAATAATGTATAGAGAAGATATCTATTGTATTTTAGCCAAAAATTCGATACCGAGATTTCACTGAAAATTATGTTTTGAGACTCCCTGAATCCAAAAAAAACATTTTTAGAAAAATGTCCGTGTATTTCTATCTGTGTGTGTATATGTGTCCGTGGGCAGCGTAACTCAAAAACGAAAAGTCCGTTGAATACCAAACTTGGTATTTAAGTTTGGTATCTTCCGAGAAAGCGACACGAAGATTTTCAAGAAAATCCCCCAACCCCAACTACCCTTTACATGGAACTTTTTTCGAAATTTTTTATTTTCTCAAAAATTGCTCTAACTATTTTAATTAAAATATCACATATTAAAGATATTTACCTGATAAATAAAATGTATATCTTGAATTTTTTGGAAATAGCCTCTGAAGACTACTTTATTCTGGATGAATTTAGCGAAATTTTGCATAACTGCTAAATCGTAAGAGATGTAGAAAAACTTACTGCACATAAAATGTAGAGCACATTAAAACACACGCTTTATTTTATATACGTTTTTTCGCGGAGTTGATCGTTTTTAAGATATTCCATGTTTTTGGTTTCAGCTTTCGAAAACATACTTTTCCTATTCAGGAATTTGTTAACTCCTGCTGGAACTTCAGCACATTGCAACCAGCTTTTGACTATCATTTTAACCAATGGTACTCCCTTATTTCGCTTCTACTTACAAGGAAGCAAGTAATAAGGCTACTTCTGCTTTTTTTTTTTTTTTTTTTTTTTTTTTCTCGATTAGCATGAAGTACAAAGAAGCATACGCTTTTTAACAATAATTAGTTGCAGAGATGTAGAGAAAGTCATATGAATGGAACTCATCAAATTTTTTTTTTACTTTCTCTACACATACTATGTACATAGTGCATAGAGAAGGTATTGCACTCCACTCAAAAATTTAAAACGAGATTTCACCGCAAATATAAGTTTTAGAATCCATGTAACAAAATCAAAGATATACATATCTTTTGTCAACAGTAGAGTCATACATTTTACGACACAGGTCTATGACTTCTCGGTAACGGGTATGACTGAAAAACCTTAATGAGTTGGGAATCATCTCTATTCAAGAGGAGAGGGTCCAGAACAGGTTTTTGATAGTACGATACAATACCTTTTCTGCAAAATGTACGATGTTGAAAATAATTTTAAAAAATAGGTTTAATCTCTCATACAGGAAATTAATAATTTCACATTGCCTTGCTCTTTATAACTTTATATATATATATATATATATATATATATATATATATATATATATATATATATATATATCCCATGGAACTCTGGGTATTCTGGAGTTCAGTGCTTTCCATCTTATCATTTTGCTAGTTTCCTTAGGAGCTGTCTTCACTGTTCTGTGCTTTTCCTGTTCCTTTGGCCAAGACCAAATACACGTGTTCCTTCTCTTTTTTCTGCTGTTTTCTCCATCAGTATTATTGGATATTTGAGCAAAGTGTACCAGCGCGGCGAACTGTCCAGTTTCTTTTGACCTCACTCCATCATGCGTGATCGAGAAAGATCGATTGGGTCCCAAAGCGACTTCTGCAACACGGTCACATATTTCCAATACAAACTTCCTCGGCCTCTCTTCCTTATGTAAACTTCCATGTTCAAGATGTATTTAACAGTTTATATCTGTGTATTTAGAAAAATAAATATTGTACTCATATAAATAGGAGACGGAGTTAGTAATATTTTATTTATAAACGCTTAATGTTATATTTTAGAAGTAAATACGTTACAATAGAGCTATTTCGTTTACAGCAACAAATATTTGCCATAGGTGTTTTTTTTGTATGCATAAAATAAAGTAGTTTAGTTAATTATTACGTGATTTCACATAAGCATTGGATTTGTTATATTTAATTTACGCTATCGTTTATCTATAACTAATACAGGATGCTATGTATGCCACTTAAGAATTCATAACGATATTTCATCGAGGTCTCTTAACAACGTTTTTAAGCTAGGGGGTTTGTGTGGTGAAAGAAAGGGAGCGAGATATAAAAATAGAGAGAAAACAAAATAATACAAAAAATTAAAGTGAAATAAATCAGAATTTTGTAATGAAATTCAATATTATCTACTTTTTATGGGCACTCTTTAACGATTATGGCTCTGCTATATTGGACTTAAAATACCACTTAATTTGGTGTAAGGATAATGATTTTACCTCTCATATTTTTACCATTTGTGATTTTCTTCAGTGGATCTGTTAGTAAACTCAAACACACCTGCTGTCAATTTTTGTTTTTGTTTTGGATCTCAATAAATTATTCCTTAGTTCTATGCTAAAATGTGCACATAAAATGTTTAGTTTTATACCAAACATTTCTTTGTCATCTAGAATTTCTATTTGCTTTCTTGATTAAAGCTCGTTACAACGAAAGACTCATTACAAATACTTAAAAGTTCATCCACTAGCTAAACTTGAATTTAAAGTATCTCTGATTTTCTTTCAACTGTTTTTGTTGTAATTTTCAGGTGCAGTGAAGCACTGCATGTACGGAGTTGAACTTTTGTACCCATGATTTTGAATAAAACGGATAAATACATTTCAAACTTGATAGCTAATAGTAATGATAAATTATATACATACACAAGATGGTTCAAAAGTACTTTTACAAAGTTTGTGGGACAGGTTCCTTACATCAAAATAGGAAAGTAATTTCATAAACACATGTCCTAAAGCCATTCGTTCTCGATTTATTGAGGTTCAAATTGCTATTGATCAAAACATATGAAGGTGAAGTTTAATTATATTTTTGACGTTGTCAGTTTGTTAGGGGGTGTTCCACATGAACACCACTTACAGAAAATGATCCAAATGTCTTCCGCTTGCGTCTAGACGCGCATGCACTCGTCGAAGCACGGAATGTCAAATACTCCCAGTCGGTGTCGTATGATTTCACAGGTTTACATGATATGTAGTTTCAGAGTTTCTTCATATAGGATGTCTGCTGCTAATCCAATGTTCAAGGCGCCCCCAAAAGATACAAATCCAAAGAATTGAGGTCGGGGGAACGTGCAAGCCCTGGAACTGGTTCTCCTCTATCTGTCCATAGGCCATGCTAGATCCCAGCCAGGGTATCTGAGTCTAAAATGTGCTAGAGCATCATGCACAAACCTCGTGTTTCTTCCTATTTGTAGAGGCACATTTTCTAATAAGTCTGCGTGCTGAATGAAGTCCCTGTAGACAGCACTTGCAAGGCGTGATGGGGGAATGTATTACACATCTATGAATGACAAATGTTGACAAGCCGCCATGGTAACATAAGACCAGTTTTTCAGGGTAAATGGGTCTAAGCCCTCTATGAATGAATGCAAAAATAAACGAAGTTATTAGGTTGGAGCCAGAAAGCCCTTGAAGGTGACTTCCATTAGTAAATTGATAACGCCAAAACGAAGTGTTTTAGAGCATATGTTTAAATGAACACATTTTCTTGTTTCGATGTCAGGAATCAATGTAAAAGTGTTTTTGAATCACTCTGTATATGTGTATTATGTAAATAGCCAGTAGACGGTGCTGACCTCACAGCTGGCAGGAGAGAGCTTGACCAACGAGCGTACGAGAATCTCGATTACTTGCAAGACTCATAGGTCTCGTTAAAAACACGATTGCGGTGTAATGCACGGAAACTCGCATAATCAGTCCTGTAATTATATTATTTCATCTGTTTAAATGATTTAAGATTTAAATATCTTATCATTATAAAGGATGATATTTAAATAGCCGCCTCTAAGCAAAGAGTTAAAAAAATGTGGTATCAGAGAATATGCAGATATGTGTACCTGGTCTCCACGTTTTATTACAAATAATTGTGTGTATATATTTTATTAATTCTAAGACGCGTATGTTCAACAATTAATTCTATTTTCAGTTGTGATCTGAGCCTGTTTATACATATCAACACAAAATACTATAGACATGTCATTAACGATTAAAATCGCTGTTTCAAACCGTTTACTGCGAACGTGTTTGGATATACTCGTATGTACTGTTAAATGATGAGTGTTATTACTTGGGCCTGGATTTTTAGCTTTTTAAAAATCAATTTTTAGACTTTTTTATCTTCTATTACCTATATTCGAGTTTTAAACCATTTTCCTAGCATTTTAACAACGTACATTGCCTTGTTTTACAGTTTTAAATAATTCCCTGTAACACAACCATGCGTAGAAATGTAGGCTCTATAGGTTTTCATCGGAAACAGTTCTGCTGTTATTAATGGTATTTAAATTCTAGAAACCGGGGTTCCATTTCACAGTGTTAAAGATTAATCTACTTTTTCAAGTATTAAAAAGCTTAAACGTACTCTACACGTAAAATGTACATAGTAGGCAGAGATACTGTTGTATCTTCCGCAAAAATTCTATGTCGGGATTAATCGGAATACATGTTTTGAAGTTCCCCAATTCCAGAAAATAAGTTTTAGAAAAAGGTCCGTGTATGTCTGTGAACACTATAACTCAAAAAGGAAAACTTGGTAGAATACCAAACTTGAATATTAAGTTGAGCAGTTGCCAAGGATGCGACACACATTTTTTCAGAAACTTCTTCACGTCAAGCTACCCTTTACATGGAACATTCTTCGAAAATTTTGATTTACTATAAATGATCTTATAATTTTCGTTAAAATGCAGTATACAGATTTGTCCAAAAAATGTATACCTACACTGTATAACGGTTCATAAGTTGCAAACTAATTGGCGGAAATGTCTCATTTTTTTGTGAAGGTGTAGCTTGAAGTCCAACTGTAGATGTTCAAAATAATCACCCGTACACAGACGACTGCAGCACGAACTACGACTGCAACGTGTTCAGTTGCATATCAGCATACGAATGTACGATACATTCTCGTAGATTATCCAATGTGCGTGCCTTTTGTCCATAAATGACATCCTTTAGTGTTCCCCATAGGTAAAATCCAGAGGCGTTAAGTCTGGAGAACGTGGGGGATACTCTACAGCACCTCTTCGGCCTGTCCATCGTGCAGTTAGATTTTAGTTGAGATACTCCCTGACGCGATTATGATAGTGGGCTGGTGCACCATCTTGTTGGAAGTAAAACTTGTTGCTGCTACAGATCGTTTTGTCTGTACTTCTGTAACACAGCCGTCGACTTCATACTTGTCTCAAATGAGTGCAATTGTTAAACGTGTCGGTGGCTCTGTTTGATACTTAATACTCATCTCGCCACTGGCGTTGTACCTCACTAATGCTTTCGTACCTAATGCACCACTTCAAAACTGACTTCCGTCCATCGAAGGCAGGCCTTGCACCAGCCATGTTTACTCAAGTAACTAACAACAAAAGAATGCTTACGTATATGGCGACTGTCATCAGACACCGCTTGTGTGGCGATTGCCAGAACTACAAACTGCCAAAAATGAGATGTTTCCGTCCACTAGTTTGCAAGTTATGGACCGTTAAACAGTGTATACATTTTTTGGACCAGTCTGTATTAAAATGTTTACATGTCAAATAAAATTTATATCCCGAATTTCTCAAGAATATCCCGTAAAGTCCTCTTCATTCTGAATGCTTTTACATAACTGGAAAACAGTAAAAGATAGGCATAAACGTTTTGCGTTAAAATACGCAATTTATGTCCTACACAGTTTTTATTTTTGAGTAATAATTTTAGATATTCCCTGTAATTGGTTACAATTATGGCCAGCAAAAAGCTTTGCTCAAACGTGAAATGATCTATTGTTTAATATCTCTTCTTTTATTCCTGGCAATGCAAGGAAAACCGAATTTCAACTGTTTCTATTGTGCTAAACTTTGAAAAGATGGACTATTACTTTAGCTTAGTGTATTCTCCTATTTCCCTTCTACTTACAAAACTAAGCAATAAGCCCATTTCCTCTAATATTTATCTTGATTAGTTTGATGTAGATAAAAGAAAAATCTTTTGTAAGAGTACTTTATTTGCAGAATGTGCAGGAAAAGTCATTCTTTCTTATCCGAAACTTCAATGAAAAACATAACTAAACCGTTTACATTTATTACATTGAATTGGGATTTCTAAAACTATTTCAGTTTAACAGAATGCACCTGAAATTACATGTTTGGAGGGACATTCTTTGAGAGATTCACATGTTAAAACTACACAAAATCTTCATTAAAAGTAATTAAAACTTTGAGGAATCACATAACATTTAAAACAATCTACTACAAAGCATAATTGTGAAGCCCATACATGCAAGTAGATATATTGAATGCAAATCACACAATAATATGGGGAATTGGTGTTATATTGGTATTTTTTAAACAATGGTAAAATTCATGAAAGTCTGAAATAAAGAACTTTAACAAATTCCAACCGAATGTTACGCAATTTCTATGAAATGAATACTTTGACAGCAGTTTATATGACGATTCCTTAAAAAAAAAAAAAAAAAAAAAAAAAAAAAAAAAAAAAAAAGTAAACAAATCTGACGTGTCCCATTCGCATGACATTCTATACTGGTTCTACTAATAAACCAAAAACTTTAACAAATTCTAAGTGAATGTTACGCAATTTCTTTGAAACGGATAGAACTTTGACAGTAGTTTATGTGAGGATTGTTAAAAAAAAAATGCAAATAAATCTTATGTGTTCCATTCATATGACATTTTCTGACGGTTCTACTAATAAACTATTCATATAAAGTATTATTTTTATCCACAACTTGCTAATTGAGATAGACAGTAGCAGAAATTGCCTTATTATTTGCTTTCTTCTAAACAGAAGGGAAATAATGGAATACATTAGGCTAAAGCGATAGTCAAGCCTTCTAAAAGATAGTCAGTAGATGAACAATTGAAGTTCGGTTTGCTTTAAATTTCCAGTAAAACAAAAGAGACGAAACGAAGCGTGAGCCTATTTGAGAAACGCTATGTAGTTTAAATTTGAAACTAATAAAAAAGAATATCTCGTAAGCGGTCGACACTACAACAAGAATATATATGACATAAATTAAACGCTTTAAGAAGCTCTCGTTGTCTCTGTAGTAAGCTTTTGTCTGTTTCTTACGGTTTATTAGTTATGCAAAATTCAGCGAAATTTATCTAGAATGAATGTCTTCTGACGCTGTTCCCAGAAAATTCAAGATCCATATTTTATTTTTGATGTAAAAACATTTAACCTATGGTATTTTAATAACAAATATTACAGCCATTTTTGAGAAAAAAAAATTCAAACATTTTTCCATGGTAAGGGCAGTTTGGGACGGGGGAGTTTCATTGAAAATCTCTGTGCCGCATCCTTGGAAGACACTAAACTAAAATACTAAATTTGGTATTTAATGGTATTTTAGTTTTTGAGCTATGCTGCTCACACACACACGGAGCTCCGGCGAAATCTTGACATCGAATTTTTGGGTGGAACACGGTTCCTTTCCCACATACCATTAACTTAGTACTTGTAGAGGATAATATATAATTTTTATGATTATTTTCTAAATATCTACTGAGTATTAGAATATCTACTAAATATGCAAAATGTATCACTATGGTATTATTTATAATCCTGTTCCAATTATGGTTATCCCGATTTCACTAATTCTTACTTTCTTTAGACGTACTGTGTATAGTGTATAGAGAAGCTATTAAACTCCCCGTAAAATTCCATAACGAGATTTCACCGGAAATATATTTTAGGGTCCCCTGTATCCAAAAAAAGCATTTTCAGAAAAAGGTCCGTGTGTTCGTATATCCGCTTGTCTGTGAACACGATAACTCAAAATCAAAAAGTCTGTAAAATACCATACTTGGTATTTAAATTAAGTATCTTCCAGGGATGCGACATGAAGATTTCAAGAAAAATGCCCCACCACAAACTACACATTACATAGACCTTTTTTCGAAAATTTGGTGTTTCTAAAAATGGATCTAGCGATTTTGATTAAAATCTCGTATATTAAAGATATTTACCTGATAAATAAAATGTTTATCTTGAATTTTCTGGGAATAGCCTCTGAAGAGTACTTTATTCTGGATAAATTTTACGGAGTTTGGCATAACTGCTAATCCGTAAGAGATGGACATAAACTTACCACACAAAAAATGTAGAGCACGTTAAAGCACACAATTTATATATACATTTTTTCGTGGAGTTGGTCGGTTTTTAGATATTCCTTGTTTTTGGTTTCACCTTTAAAAACTTACACTTTTACTTTACATAGGGATAGAGAAGGTATTGTAATGCACCCAAAAATTCGATATCGAGATTTCACCGGAAATATATGTTTTGGCGTCCCCTGAGTCCGAAAAAAGCATTTTTAAAAAAAGGTCCATGTGTGTGTCTGTGGACAGTATAGCCCCAAAACGAAAAGACCGTTAAATACCAAACTTGGTATTTAGGTTTAGTATCTTCCAAGGATGCGACAAGAAGACTTTCAAAAAAATCCCCACACTAAAAACTACCCTTTGAACGGAACAAATTTCGAAAATATTTTATTTTCTTAAAAATGGTTCTAACGATTTTGATTAAAATCTCGTATATTAAAGCTATTTATGTCCCAAATAAAATGTATATCTCGATTTTTTGGGAATAGCCTCTGAAGACCTCATTATGTACAAAGAAAAACAATCTTTTGTAGGAGGTTTGTAGAGCAGCTAGAGAAAGTCATGTGAGTGTACACACATCAGATTTTTCACACAGGAATTTGTCTACTTCTGCCCATAAACAAAGGATAGCAACCACCTTTTGTCTATTCCACTTACAAAGAAGCAAGTAATAAGACTATTTCTACTAGTATTTTCTCGATTAGCTTGAAGCAAATAGAAGCTTAAGGTATTTAACATTAAATTGTTGCAGAGATGTAGAGAAAGTCATATGAATTCAACACTTCAGATTTTTATAGACGTAACCTTGTTTAAAATATATTTATCTCTGCAATTAGCAGTGTCATAAGACCAATGAAACCCAAGTATTTTATTCTCATAATAATATAAGTTTCGTAGCATTGACTGGTACTGTTTACTCCTCTAAATATTTTTCATTTGGATTTGAAAGGAAATCCCAATCTGAATCATAGAACCAGTTTTCAGTGACGATTTAGTTTTCCTGCTGTGCATTTATTCTAACATGCTTAATAGAGTTCCATTAATATTTAATAACTCTTAAAGAAATGTTGTTACTGCTACACAGTCATTGCATTTGGTTGCTTTGTAAATATCATGATAAACATCTTGCCTATTGATGGCTTAAAGTACCAGGCAAGCCGATTAGTTTCGAATGCAATGGCGGCAGATTGTGGAAACAAAGCCAGGCTTATTGCTGTACCAACAGTCTACTCTGCGGTACTCTAACAGTCGATATAATGACTTCATTCACAGAGCTAACTGCCAAGTTGACACTTCCACATTTATCCAGGAAAAAAGTGCAAGCTTAGGCACTTGGGAAGGCAAATGTCCGCGGGAAACGTTTATTTCCAAATTTTGTTATTACTTTCTCTACACGTATAATGTACACAGTGTATAGAGAAGGTATTTTATTCTACCCAAAAATGCGATACAGAGATTTCACCAGAAATACATGTTTTGGGTGCCCCTGAATCCAAAAAAAAACATTTTTGGAAACTTGTTATTTAAGTTCGGTCTCTTCCAAGATAGACGTAGATTTTCAAGGAAATCCCCCCACCCCCAAATACCCTTTACATGGAAAAAATTTCAAAAATGACTCTTACGATTTTCATTAAAATCTCCTATATTTAATTTATATACATACCAAATAAAATGTATGTATATCTTGAATCTTCTGAGAATAGTCTCTAAAGACCTCTTTATTCTGAATGATTTTATTGAATTTTGCATAAGTGGTAAACCGTAATAGATAGACAAAAACTTACCACTCAAAAAATGTAGATCACGATAAAACATACAAATTATGCTATATATTTTTTTCTTGGAGTTGATCGTTTTCCTTGTTATTGGTTTCAGCTTTAAGAAACTTATACTTTTCTCTTACAGGAATTTTTCACAACCTGTCCATACAAACAAAGGAACTTCAATCACAAAGCAACCAGCTTTTGACTGTCACTTTAACATATAGTACTCCCTTATTTCGCTTCTATTTACAACGAAGCAAGTAATAAGACCATTTCTGATAAATTTTATAGATTAGCATGAAGTAAAAAGAAGCATAAGCTTTTTAACAATAATTCGTTGCAGAGATGCAGAGAAAGTCATGTGAAGGTAACACATCAGCTTTTTTTAACTACCTGTGTTATTATTATTATTATTGTTATTATTATTTACCCTGGCTAATTTAGTGGTAATTGTATGTATGGCTTGTCTCTTCCACCTGCTTTATACATCAGTTAGGTGTTCAATTATGAGTGAAAAATGTTCGTACTCTGAATTCTGAGTATCTAGTTTTTTCTGCTAGAGCCGCAACCATTTTCTACCTAATTTATAAACCTTTGTTGTCGAACTCATGTATATAGGTTAAGAATTAGGACTAACTCCCCATGGCCGCGCCCGCTAAAGTGCCTAGTTTTGGTAGCGCAGGGCATCCTGGGTGCGAGTCCCATATTGGGCATGGGTGTTTGTGTGTTTTTAAATGTGTATATGTAAGTAAAAAGAAAAAGGTAAAAAAATGAGAAAACAAAGTAAATATAGGAAAAATGACAAAAATAATCTAATGTGTTCCATTCACATGACTGTAACAAATTGTTGTTAAAAAAGCATATTCTCCTATTTACTTTATGATAGTCAAGATAAACATTATCAGAAAGTGTTTCAATTACTTAATTGTCTTAAATACTTGATTCCTTATAAGTATAAATAAGAGAACACACTAGACTAAACTGATAGCCAAATCTTTAAAAGTCGGTCGCCATGTGAATGAAATCCATTTTTATGCCGGACTAAGAGTTTACAACTTTCTGTGTGAAAAATGATTTTACATTGACACAAATAACAAGGAATATCTTAGAAACGGTCAGTTCAACGAAAAAAGGGTATATGACTTAAATTGTGTGTTTTAATGTGATGTGCATTTTTTGTAGTAAATTTTTACCTTTCTTTTAGTTTACCCGTTATGCAAAATTCAGCAAAGTTCATTCAGAATAATGAGGTCTTTACAGGCTATTCCCTGAAAGCTGAATATATACATTTTTTGCCGCAAAAATATATTTAATATACGGCATTTTAATCCTAATCGTTAGAGCCATTTTTTAGAAAATCAAAATTTTCGAAAAATTTTCTATGTAAAGGTTAGTTTGGGGTGGGGGATTTTTCTCAAAATCTTCGTGTCACAACCCTGGAAGATACTAAGTTTAAATACAAGGTTTGATACTTTACAGACTTTTCGTTTTTGAGTTATCGTGGCCAAAGACACACGGACACACACACATACGGACCTTTTTCTGAAAATACTTTTTTTTATTCAGGGGACCCTAAAACGTGAATTTCCGGTAAAACCTCGGTATGGAATTTTTGGTAGGAATAGAGTACCTTCTCTATACACTATGTATGTAGTACGTGAAGACAAAGTAAAAAAGTTAGGAAAATGTACAAAGAGAACAAACAATGTGCCGGAGACCCCACATGACTCCGTAACTGGATATATATTTTAAAAAAAAAATTATATACAAAATACACGCGCTGTTTTTATATAGTTATTCAATATTTCTGAGTCACTAATACTGCAGAGCTATAAAGCCCAGTCGAAATGTTACATAATAAAAATTGTGAGTTTTGTGATTTAATCAAATTAATTCCTCTGTACCGGCCTTGTTCTTTGAAGACTTCTTAAAACGATTATTATTATTATTATTATTATTAATAATAATAATATTATTATTATTTAATAATGGTGGCACTTATTTAAATGGCAGACAAGTGGCATTGTGAAATAAAACAATTATTATTTATTTATTTTTGCAGCTTAACGCCCTTTAACATGGTTGGTCATATCGGACGAAGAATGAAATTGGGAAAATATTGCTCAAATGATCTCATTCGTCTTCTCTGGGTTAGGGAAAGCCCCGAAAAAAAGTCTTTAGTTCACACTAAGCGAGATTGAACTCGCGGCCTGTTGAATGTGAGGTTGAGACGCTACCACCACATTACGAAGGTGGTGTAATATTATTATTATTATTATTATTATTATTAGTTTAATAGCAAGAACATAATTGCCCATCTTTTGGTATGAAATCTGCTGCAATTATGCATATAACATGAACAGCAAAGTCAAAACCTGATGTGATCCATTCACATAACTTTCTCTACTACACTGTACAACAAATTATTGTTAAAAATCTTATGTTTCTATTTACTTCAAGCTAATCGAGAAAAAAATAGCAGAAATAGTCTTATTACTTGCTTCCTTGTAAATAGAAGTTAAATAAGGGAGTACCATAGGTTAAAGTGATAGTCAAAAGCTGGTTGCTATGTGACGGAAGTTCTTTGTTTGTATGGACAGGAGTTGACAAAAGTGTAAGTGTTTTAAAGCTGAATCCAAAAACACGGAATATCTCAAAAATGATCAACTACACGAAAAAAATGCATATAACATAAATAGTGTGTTTTAACGTGCTCTACATGTTTGTGTGGTAAGCTTTTGTCCATCACTTACGGTTAATTAGTTATACAAAATTCCGTAAAATTCATCCAGATTAAAGTAATCTTTAGACGCTATTCCCAGAAAATTCAGTATTTACATCCTATTTGTCAGTTAAATATCTTTAATATATACAATTTTAATCAACATTATTAGAGCCATTTCTGTGAAAATCGAATTTTTTGAAAAAAAAAAAAAAAAAAAAAAAGCTCCATGTAAGGGGTGGTTTAGGCTGGGGGGATTTTTCTCAAAATCTTTCTGTCGCATCCCTGGAAGATACTAAACCAAATTTGGTATTTTACCGACTTTTCGTTTTTGAGTTATCGTGTTCACAGACACACGGACACACACATGGTAATTTTTCTGAAAAGTTTTTTTTTTTTTTTTTTGGATACAGGGGACCCTAAAACGTATATTTACGGTGAAATGTTGGTATCGAATTTTGGGTGGAGTGAATACTTTCTCTATACACTATGTACATAGTACGCGTAGAGAATGTAAAAAGTAAACACTAGAATCTAGTAATCATATTACCTATTACCAACATACAGTCGATCCAATCAAAACTGAACACTTTTATCTAAGGACTTTCACGTTCTAAACAGATAATAAGGAACATGTTAGATTGTTGTGATGTCTGTGGAAGATTCTTTAGAGCTTAAAGTGTGCTCTACCTGCATCACACAGATGTATTGCTGCAATATATGTACTCTGTGTTGTTTTCCGTAGCGGATCCAAGTTAATGTTTCTTATTCCTAACATAATCACAGAGCTCAGCAAGCGACGCAGTATGTACTTGTATAATCTATTCGTAAGGTAGCCCCTCAAGAAGTAACCCAAAGATGTAAGTTGGAGAGATATAGGAGACCCCTGTGCACGCCCGCACACGCTCACACACACATACACAGACACACTATAGGAGCATATACGCGTATTTATTTATTTTGTTGCGTCATCTTGCTGAAAATAAGCTTCTGCAGCCCAGTTGCTCTGAGAATCGATTGCAGATGTGTCCATAAACCGCAGTGCTTGTAGAGAATGAGATCAATAGCCTTTCTAGCAGCTGAGATCACATATCATACTTTAAGCTTTTCTGAATGCATTCAAGCCTCGTGGATGATATTCGGGTTCAAAACAGTCCAATCCGTTGGCTTGCGTGTTGAATTGCATTGACAGGAGAAACAGTTTCATCCACACAAGGCTATGATGAGAATATCTGGGGTTGCAATAAAAAGAATTTGAAACCATTGACAATAGCCATTCGTTGTTCCGTTATTATTCTTTCAATTCATGTCATAGTGTTGTCTGTAGGTAATGTCACTTCATTTGCATCTCTCTGTCATCTGCTAAGTCTGTGGATTTTCCCAGCTTCAACTTTCTTTTAAACACAGCATCGCTTAGATCTTGACTCATTGCAAGCCCTTTTTCCAGTCTCGCTGAGGAAAGAGTCACTTGTCTCCTGTTTTTGTGACGAGTTTTTTTATGTAAGGAATGATTTGCTATAAGAAGATTTTAAGTTTACATTATTTGTGGGAGCCATGGTTGCATGGCGCGGTATGGCATCTCTCTAGATCAGTTTCCATCTCTTAGTGTCTAAAAATTGCCTTAGTTTGGACAGCGTACAATCCGCGGGATTGTCCAACGTCTGTAACCATTTAAGGATACCCATTAACAACCAAATAAGGGAATTGTGTAACGGGAGCTATCTTCGGCAGACTCAGATGTAAAATGTCGATTGGTGAAGAGTTTCAACCGCCAGGAATCCAAATGCCAGTTTCCCAAAACCCAAGTCCATATCGCTGCTTTACCGAAACATCCCAGCAATAGATGTGGAAGGGAATCTGCTGCATAGGAAATTGCGTAGTTGTTGGTCATCCGGTGACGATATAATTTGTCTGCCGTAGGAAGAATTTATTTAACCACCTCATATGTTACCGCTATCCAGTCCACATCAATGTAAGGAAGGCTAAAACCGCTCCAAATACGTTTCCAAGGCAAATGTGGGTATTTCACTTGAATATGTGGGGTAATAGTATCAGGTCATCGAAGAGAAGCACCAATATTCTTCGCAGAGCGAAAATCATCACTAGTCCGATTTGAGCTTATGGAGCGCATATTGAATTCTCTTCAAAATCTCTGTTGTGTTTCAATAAATTGTATGGCTGTACGTTTTTACTAAGTAAATACATAAAACGCATTGTAAAATTAGAACTGCATGTTCGTTTATGGCTGACAATTAATTACAATTAAACAATGGGGAAACCATGGATGTCAGGTCCATCAATATCAACAGCGACGTGGACTTTTCCAGAGCCATGGAAGAATTGCTCAGGTTTGTAGAAATCATCCTGTGTATTTGAAAGTAACATGTTTGGATTTGGTCCAAACAGAATATCCTTCAGTTTAAAGCAAAACAATAATTGGGAACAAGTGTAGACGAAAACCTCCTTTCCATAGACACTGATCCATTGAGCCAATTTTGATTCTTTTTTTACAAATTATCCCTTTTAGTTGAGTTGAATAAGAGAAGACCGTACACGAATATGCCCTCTACTCAGTAGCAAATAAATGAAGAAGGAAGGAAGAGAGAGCAACATACGATTTCAGTTTTCTCAAGAAAAATTAAATTTTTGTTTTGAAATGGAATAACAACAGTGGTGTATCTGTGGTCAGCAAATATAATTATATTGTTCCCATGAATAATGTAGTTGTTGCAGAAGGAAAGAACGTAAGAGAATTCAAGTTCCACAACCATAAGTAATAAAGAACTATAATACTAACATGGGGGAGTTGGCAAGCATGACCGGTTAGTGACTAAATTCAACGTTTCCATAAGAGAAACATAATGGTATTGGTCATTTTTACAAGAAAGCTCAACATAAGCATTGTGAATGCCTGGAAAATTTATATGATGGAAAATTCGCAGGGTATAATACCAATGCCCCTCCTGGATTTTAGGAGACAAATCTGACAAGGAGGATATCCAACTCTAAGCAAACCACAAGCTACGATCGCAGATGTTCGTTAAGGCAACAAGAATCTCATCATAAGTAAACGAGAATAACAAAATAAGTTGCCAAATAGAAAACTGCAATCATTTTGTAAAAGCTGTAAGTTTACTCTGTGTATTACCTATTTTGGACCATGCCAAATAATATGGCGGCGCCGTGGCTGAGTGATTACGCCGCTCGCTAGGCGGCCCAGTTTCGATCCCAAGCGCCCGCATTTTTGATTTGGGGTGAGGCGTTTGGGCGGCTTTTCTCCGGGTCCTCCGATTAGCTACTTAGTCCACCAATTGCTCAATCCTCATCTTTCCTATCATCCACTTCGCTTTCATTTCATATCTTCCACTTCCACACGTTCAAGCCTCGCTACTGGATGACCACTCTACATTCTGTGGTTT
Source organism: Hymenopus coronatus (assembly GCA_030762935.1). Taxonomy (NCBI): domain Eukaryota; kingdom Metazoa; phylum Arthropoda; class Insecta; order Mantodea; family Hymenopodidae; genus Hymenopus; species Hymenopus coronatus. The sequence continues at coordinate 15,559,612 of CM060885.1, read as the reverse complement.
CGTGCCGTTGGCTCCCCGACAGTCTCCTGACCCATAGGCACATAGACATTCAGTTGTATGTCCTAGGGGGATGTCAGTCATAAATACGGGGATGATAAGCCGACTATGAAACCACAAAAAGTAAAATGCATTGGAAAATTTACTTTTACATTAGATTGTTATAAAATAAATGTTGTATGTGATATTTGTAACTCAGAAAGCTATGTCTTATATCCATTAGGCTTTAAATATCACAAAAATATACAGAAGGTAAAATATAAATAAAATGCAGTGTAAAATGTATATTTACATTTACCTTACAGTGTTATAAGATGGTGTTTATATTATTTGTGACTCATAAAACTATGTTATTGTATTCGTGTAACTTTGTATAATACTAATAGTTGGTGTCCGCATTTGACGACGGGGTTTTAACCCCCAGTTTTGTCAAATACCTACTGCGTTATAAAACCAATAAAGGACATAATAATCAAATTTCAAGTTTTTTCAAAAAAACTAATTTGGCCATAATGGGAACGTATGTGTCTTATATTGCAAACAAAGGCTCAAATTCCCATAAAGTTAAGATCATTCTGGGTCATTAGGCAACAACTTTAAACTTTCTTTCGTTTAATATTTTCATTCGTCGATTTATACGGCCCTTTGTAAACATTACAAATTTAATTTGCAATGAGAATTTGTGTGAAAACATATAATTGCATTAAATAATATAGTGAATTAACAAATAAATAGATACATTTTATAAGCAGAATGAATATACTTAGCTATGTTATGCACAGTAAGTGTAAATTTTTTTATATGAACATTTTTTCTTAACTTCAGTGAGAATAAGAATTAAAAATATATTTAATATACCAATTTACATTCAAGCGTATCCAGAAAAGGCAATACTATAAATTTTTAAACACAATGGCACATACATCTCACAAAATATCAAAACGCATAAAGAAAGGCACATAAATATAAAATGGAAAGTTACTATATCAAATAATGTAATAATGCATGTATAAATTAGGATGCCTTTTTCATTGTCACTAGTGGCAGATATTGCTCTGTTCACTGTACGAGTGTATGAAGTTTTAATGAGAAATTTTATCCAAGCAAATAATTCCCTGAAACGTGTTAGTATTTCGAATAAACGAGAAAACAGAGTTAAACAAATGAAAGGGTTGTGCTTTTTTTCACTAAGATTTTCTATGCTCTAAAACTGCATTTCACAGTAAGGTGAGTGACACAGCAAGGGAAATGAATTTGCATTGTAACTTACGATAAATGCAAGTCCTGAGTTTTGAACTGCCACTCACAAACTTCCGTGTCGGACAATAAACTACCTTCTCACTGGGTGCTGCAGAATTAAATTAATATTTTCTCAGTGCTACATAAAATTATAATTCCAAGAAAATTTGTGCACGCTATGGACTTCATTAATGCAATATAATATGAGGGAACCTTTGTGATCTCTAGTCCAATGAGATTAGACCAGATTGACACTAATTAAATGGTAATATCTTAGACACCAAAAGTTTTGAAATGTTGAATGATATATTTTAATGTTCATAATTGTACATTCTATACACTTAAAATCATTAAATTATGATATATCATGTAATATATTGATTATGTTTCTTTAAGTTACCCTCACATTAATGTGTTTTTGACAAAAAATGTGCATTACATAGAAAATCTCTCTTTTTCCAATGTTTTTCAGACTGTATTCTGATTTATGCAAATCACTTTCATTCTTCTGAATAAGTAGTTAACTGAAAGGTGTATAGGATTGAAGTTAAATAATTTTATATTATGTTTAATAACCCTTTTGTTCCTTTTAGTTTCCTTTTCGATTGGTATACTAATGAAAACTGTCGATATTACATTATCTTTATAGAAGAGTTTTAGGTTTTTTTTTTTTTTTTGTTTGTTTTTGTTTTTTAGATGGCTAGTTTGTCTGTTTCACTCTGTCCTTGTTGGCAACCCGTAAATTTGAGGAGTGTTATTGTTTCAATAAATAATAATAAAATAGCAGAACTGACATGCAAGGTATCTCGCGGATTTAGAGGTGCAAATCTAGTTATGGTTAAATTGCACATAATATAAAGGTGATGCATCTGTGAGCTATCACCAAAAATGCTGCAAAATTTAAAAAATACTTTGTTTCATAGTAAAAAGATATGAATTCTAAACTTAAAGAAAACATGTGACTTTTCCTACTTGGGAAGCTTTACATAGCAACTAACAGAAGCTATAGGCACGCATGCTTGTGAATAGACACTCCCAACTTTAAACCTTAATTTCACACAATTGTTTTCCCTACACATTTCTACGCTCAAAATGTTCCACACGATGCAATGTTTCACTAATTTGATTCAAAATATTTACACTTTCAACCAAAACCACATTCAAGAAAATGGTCGTATTACTTTTTCAAATTAATGCTCCGATTTTTATGAATAAATTATTAAATTTTGAAAAATGAAGAGCTTTAGAGAGTACGAGAAGTAATAATTTTTCTACACTAACTAGGGCTAGTATAAAAAATGTAATATGACCAATCTACTTGTATATTCATGTACTGTAAAACTAGATTTTTGAATAAAGATATTTTGAAAAAATGCATCGTGTGCCTCATTTTTGTTATAAGAATGAATTTAGGCAGTAAAAAAGTATTATTTAAATCACCATGCAAGCTAGGATTTCGATACGTGGGGAAAACATTTAATTATTATTATGCATAATAACTGATATACATTTCTTACATATTGTGCATTTTCAAAATTTCACAGCTTTATCACCTTAAAGAGCAACAGAAAAATAAGCTTCTATCGCCATTAATATACAGAGTGATTTATGTAGAACTGACACATTTCTTTCTTTAAGTATCCCGTTGGAAATTCTTTCAATGACGCAATTTTAGCACCAAATTAAACAGAATGTTCTGAAGTTTCGATTCCTTGTCACTAGATGCGCAGATGTTTTATTCCTAATTGCATTGTTGGCAGCTGTTTCGACATTTTGTTCTTGTAGTCAACGTGAAAATGCAGTACGATGTAGAGCTGAGTCAAGGATATTTTCAGCACGATGGCGCTACATGCCATCATCAAATGGATCCATGAACCTAATCGCAAGTTTCTTTGACGACTGGATAATTTTCAGGAACCTGTGGCCACCGAGATCTCCGGATTTGACATCGCGGGACTTCTTTCTATGGGGTTACTTAAAATACAGGGTTTACGCCACACGTCCCCAGACATTGGATGATCTAAAGCACAAGATCACAAAGGAGATTCAAGCTATTGACAACAGAGTTCTCCAACAAGTGGCCAGTAACATGGAACGACGTGTTGAGTTGTGCCTTATGCAGGATGGAGGAGATTTTTAAGATTTACTATAGAAGTAAATAATCTCCCAAAATTCCTCTACAATTTAGGTATAACAAGTTGTCGCTAGCATAACACGTTTTGAAACAATTAATGAAAGAACTGTATCTGCTCTGTATAAATCACCCTGTATGAGTACAAGTTGCCGGCATTGTGAACCGGGATATTTTTGCTGCTCGATGCCCCAATTTCTGAATTTATTAACATGCAAAGAAGACTCGGCGGATTTATATCCCCGACCTCTCTGGTACTGTTGTTCCGTTGAAAATAAATCTTGTGGAAGTGTTTTATTACTGCAGTTGTGTCGCTCTTCCTACCTCAATTATTATGGTGGCTCTTTTCCGTCACTATATTGGTCTTTGATCTCCACTTAACAGAGTAAGAAAAGTTTTCTGATTGAATTCAGAAGCATCAACTTTCTGTGCAGAAATGCCAGATAGAGCGGGGAAACAATATCACACTTGTGAATCTCTTCACTTTTTTTACTTCAGCACTTTAAATTCATTTGATATTGCCTGTTTTTATTTTCATTACGTAGCTTATAAAGAATAATATAGAATATTCTACCTGAATGGGGTAGTTTCAATTCATAGTAAAGCTTTAAAAAAGTTCTACTTCTGCATTACAATCTTCTTTCATTTCTGCTTAACAGAACTAACTATACTTCTTTGGCACCAACAATTGCAAAATAAAAAAATAATCTGAAGCATTCCATTCACATGAACTAATTGTTATTAAAAAGTAACAAAGTATTGTTAAAAAACTTCTTCTTTTACTTTATGATAATCGAGATAAGTATTAGCAGAGACAGTCTCAATTACTTCCTTGTAAGTAGGAGGAAAATAAGGGATTGCTCTTGGCTAAAACGACAGTCAAATGTTTTAAAAAGCTGGATGCCATGTGGCTTAAATCCGTTTCTATGCAGAAGTTCACAGCTTGCCGTTTAAGTATTTCAAATCTGAAACAAATAACAAGGAAATCTCAGAAACGGTCAATTCCACGAAAAAAAAAATATATATGACATAAATTGTGTGTTTTAACGTGATTCACATTTTTTATGAAGTGCGTCTTTGTCTATCTCTTACGGTTTACCAGTTACGCAAAATTCATTCATAATAAGAAGGCTATTTCCAGAAAATTCAAGATATATATGTTATTTGTCATGTAAATATCTTTAGAATCCGGTATTTTAATCAAAATCGTTAGAGCTATTTTTGAGAAAATCAAAGTTTTCGAAATTTTAGTGGAGTTGCGTATTTTTCTGAAAGTTTTCGTGTTGCATTTCTGGAAGATACTATATTTAAATTCCAACTGTGTTATTTTACCGTTTTTGAGTTCTGGTGCTCACAGATACACGGACACACACACGGACCTTTTCCCGAAAATTGATTTTTTGGATACAGGGGGCCCTAAAACATATATTTCCGGTGAAATCTCGGCATCGAAATTTTTGGGGGAGTGCAATACCTTCTCTATACACTGTGTGTATAGTACGTGCAGACAAGGTAATAATTAAAACAATACTCTAAGCTGGTTTATTAAGTGGAATGTTAACTTAAAACGTACAAGAAAAGTATTTATATTTAATTTTCAAATAAATATAATTACATTTTAAAATTCTAGTAAGTAGGATATTCCTTCTTCTGTTCGTTGTTGCAATTCTAATAATAAATATTTAATTACTACGATATATGTTGCCCAATGTGCGGAACAGGTATTCCGTTTTGACAAAACTTTATATTTTTGAGCTTAACTTTCTTGTCGCATTATGACTTATAGCTAATATAGAGTATAATGCTTAATAAAATGTCACGTGGCAAATTATGTTTTATCGGGAAATGCAGGGATGCATGCTTCGTAAAAACGCCCTCATCACGGTCACGTATGATGTTCTAGAACAGTAAGACAAACTTTATTGCGGCCACAATAAAATTTATTTCTTTAGTTCCACACTACGAAAGTGGGCGCATTCTATGAACTAGATTTCAAAGCATTTAACCCTTTGTTGCCTGTCGGTACCTATAGGTGCCGTTTGTTTTAAGCGTAACTATACAAATAGGGTAGTACTCTAGGGTTAATTTCATGTTATACTAACCTTCAACCATAAACGGCAAGTAATCAAGACTGTTTTAAATTGTAAAAATATATACAATTTTTGCCATAAAATTACAGTGATTTGTTTAAATAAATAAAACAGTAAAACCTATATAAGTACAGCAAAATGTAACCTCATTAACTTCCAAGCATCACACCGATTATTTTACTTGGGCTCTCCCCGTCCTTTACCACAATCACATTGGGATTTGAAATTGCAACATTTGGCTTTGAATGGATGACCATTCCATAACCTGTCACCTAACACTCGTGGTCATTTGAACTACTTTTTGGTAGTGCTTTTGGCAGGATTATGGAAACTGGTTTAGAAGAATTTAAACTATTAATTGGGAAGAAAAAGATTAACAAAGGATCTACATATATTTTCATTTCTATTTCCTCTATTATTTTATATAATAATTTTATAGGTTTATGCCTATATGTTTTTACTAGAACTCCAGTTTTAAGCTTGAATTAAAGGAAGAACGGCACTGATGTAGGCAACTAAGGGTTAAATCTCATGCCTGCTGATCTGGTCCGGGCCTAAATCGATTCCGATCATCATGTTACACCAATACACATCGGAGAAGCCGGTTTACTTCAGATGTTCTGTTCCCGAATGTTCAGAGCTGCAATAGGAAATGTTTCCTAAAGTTTAAAACGCTCAGAAATATATAAAATATGTAAAGAGTTTAACAGTTAAGTTAAATACTGACATTGAAAACTAAAGAACTAACAAAGTTGGTCTATCAGAGTGAAGAGCCTCAAAGTTTCAATTCTTTTCTTGGCACTTTTTCTTACGTAATGATCTTAAAGTGACGCAGCTGTGAAATTTAGAGAATCCACAGTATTTAAGATATATTGTTGAAATATTTATTCCAATTAATATACACAATGATGGTAGTATTTTTGGCAAGCATCAAAATTCTAGCTTGATTAATTATTTAAATAATAATTTTTATTGTTTAAATTCATTGTTCTAATTTAAGTGAGCCACGTGATAAATGTTTAAAAACTGTTCACACAAAAAGTTCAAGTTTTACAGTAAATGAATATTCAAATAAATATGTATATTTATTTTTTTCTTATTAATCATAATTACTTTCCAACAATTTTTATCTTAGTACTTTCCCAAACGCCTTATTTTTCAAAATGTATTAACTTACTTCTTAAAATTTGAGCATTATTTCGGAAAATCATACAACCATTTGTTTTAACATACATTTGAGAGTCAGTAAACAATTTTTTAAATAAATTAGTAAACAATTGCATCTTCTGGAGCTTTTTGAGTAAGGGAAAAGTGTTGGATAAAAGTTTTCCAGAAAACAAGGTTAAAAGTTGGGGTTATTTGTTAATGAGCAAACACCTGCACATTTAAAACTTCAGTTAATTGGTACTTAAGTGCCTCAATTGGGAAAAACGATATGTTTTTTTAAAGCTTAGCATTCATATTATTTTACTGAGAAAAACATAATATTTGAATTTTTCACAATTTTTGGACAATTCCATAGATCACCTTAAAAATTCGTGGATTTCCTTTCCAACCTCTGGGCTCTAAAGCAAAGAGACCCAATTTGCTTACTATGTGGTACACTTGCTCAGTCAGTGGTGTAATTGAATCTGTTATGCTTCAGACTATGCATACCATCCTATAGGGAAAACTTTAAATGGGGCCAGAGAGGCCATGTAATTGGACCGCCTCGCCCTTTCCATATTACCGTCGTACGTTAAAATCATTTGGATCTGCAAGTGGAAAAAGGGTTGAGTTAAGTATAAGTTGATCTTGCAAGGAGAGAGACATGGTGGTAACAAGCGGAAACTTACGGCAAAGCACAAAGGAAACCCATGTGAAGCCTTCTGACTGCCGCAATTAAAATAAAGTATAAAGAGAATAGGAATCATAATAAAATGAATAAAAATGCTGCACCAAAGTAAATAATAGATTATTTATACAACTGTATCCATGGAAAAAAATGTTATCACAATGTATTACTTTTAAGGAAACTCCGACGTTAAAATTGATTTTCAAAACGATTAGAGCTATAGCTTTAATTTCTTGTACAGAGGTTACTGTCAACAAAAGAAGAATCCACATTCAAATATGTACTTTCGTTCTGGATATATTGATTAAAGCATTTTTAGAAAAAGTTCCGAGTGTGTGTGTGTGTGTGTGTGTGTGGACAGCATAGCTCAATAACGAAAGGATCGTTAAATACCAAACTTGATATTTAAGTTTAGTATCTTCCAAGGATGCGTGCACTCCCCAGCTACTCTTTATATGGAAAATTGTTTCGAAAATTTTGATTTTCTCAAAAATGACTCTAACGATTTTGATTAAAATATCGTATATTAAAGATATTTACCTCACAGTAGACCCTGAAGACTACTTTATTTTGGATGAATTTTACGGAATTTTGCATAACTGCTAAACCGTTAGAAATTACTACACAGAAACTCCAGGGCACATTAAAACACACAATTATGTTATATAGATTTTTTTCGTGGAAGTTGGTCGTTTTTAAGATATTACTTTAGTTTCCGCTTTAAAAAACTTACAGTTTTCTCATACAGGAATTTGTCAACTCCTTTCCATACAAACAAAGGAATTTCAGTCACTTGGCAACCAGCTTTTGACTATCACTTAACTTATAGTACTCCCTTGTTTCCCTTCTACTTACAAGGAAACAAGTAATAAGAATATTTCTGCTAATTTTTCCTCGATTATCCTGAAAGCATAAGATTTTTAACAATAATTTGCTGCAGAGATGTAGAGAAAGCCATGTGAATGGAACACATCAGAATTTAAACTTACATTAACACTTTTGTAACAAATTATCTGTGAATTTGTTCTATTCAACTAGACAGATTTTTTGTTTGTTTGAAAAACATAGTTTATATTACAATTTGGAAAAACTGCAAAAATTGCGCTTAATTATTCTAATTATTTCAAAACTGATCAATGACCAATATCAAATTGCAACAGAAATTTTATTACACACATTCTGTATTGATTTGGAAACCATTTTAAGACCTCTAAGTTTTACATAGGGAAAAGAAAAAGAACCTGAGAAAATAACTTTAAATTTTGACAAGGTCAGTTCATCAGTGAAACAGTTTAAAGCGATATTCAAAACATGTGTTACATTCACCCTGAGGAGAATAAACCATTGCAAATTTGTACTGTAAATTATGCTGCATTTTTGCAGCAACAATCCAAAAATTATCATGTTTACCAAAATCCCTGAAAAAAAAAAGAATTCCAGTATCCCGTTGAACAGCTGTTTCACCCAAACAAAAGAGTGTTTTTGCAAGGATAATTCTACACAATTGTGTTAAATAAATAAATAGTGTATTTTAATACCCATTACATAAGAGTTTAGCCATAATCTGCCTTCAATAAGACCAAGACACAATTATAGGGTACAAGTTAATCTGCAAAGCTAAGCGGTTGATCCATTTCAAGATTGCTGATCGCCGTTGATTTTTAATCAGGGTCGAATATTCTCTTTGATAATGTTCTCAATGTGGTTCGAGTGCCAATGGAAATATAGCTGTTACTGCGCATTCTGTGTTTGTTCGAAATAAACTGTGTGATGCAGAAAACTGACTGTTAGGTAAGCGGTGTTGTTTTTGAATGATAAACCTTTATTACTGCAGAAAATCACCGTCAACTAAAGAATTGTATTAATAAACGAAAGAAAAGTGGGAATATGTTCTGGCAAAACTGCACCCGACGTCCTTCATTCGTCGCTGTAATTTCAGTAATAACATCAAAATGCGAGACATTCGTAGACCTAGACGAGCTACGGATTTATTTCTCGAACATTCTTGTTCTTTGCTTGATGAAATTGACTAGAAGGATTTCTTATTATTTCTTATAATGTTCTCCGATGATTTTGATGCTCCATCACTAATGCCTCTTAGCAACACACGATATCTGTATAAACGTTGCTTTCATTCTCTTGGTATCGCGGGGTTTTTGTGGTATTCTGTGCGGAAACGTCAACTGGGTTATACATACCAGCACAGTAGGTTATATAACTTTATCATTAATAACAAATCAACTTATAGATCGACATTTAATTGACGGATCTAAGCAGTTGCTCTACCATTGCAGCATGCGACTCAGGTGAACATTTAATGTCATGCCGGCATGTTACCATGTTAGCTCTGTGGTAGAGCAACCGGCTAGAGACCGGGAGATCCGTTGTCTACATCCCCACGATGGCATTGAATTTTTCAGTCTCACTCTACCTATCCAACTCCTTTTCTACGCACGGCTTGCGTGAAAAAACAATTCAAATAACACTAATTGACCACAATAGTTAGTTGGCTACACTATGAATTCTGGGACTTTTAAATACCTACGACATTGTAAGTCGCCATTGGGGCAAATCATCTCGAAATAATTACAGATCACTTAGTGGTTTATCAGGAAACACGCTAGTCAGTTGAGAAATATAATGGCGTACCGGTATGTTACCATGATAGTTCAGTGGCACTGAATTTTTCAGTCTGACTTTACCTATCCAATAAGTTGTTCCATTCAAATGACTTTCTCTAGCTGTTCTACAAACAACTCCTCTTACATAATATTATTCTTCTATATGCTTAATTCTATCGAGATTAATATCAGCAAAAATGTTCGTCTTTCTAATTTAAATAAATTAGAGTTAGTTTAAATTTTGTATTGTCATTATTTTAGTTGCGTTAGTTTAAGTAAACATCTAGTCGAAACTGATTACAATCAATTTGATTGTTACTTAATTTAAAACCAGTAAGGATATTAACATATTTCACCAAAACCTTTTAGTAATTGGTTTAAATTAAATTGAGTTTGTTGATTTGGTTTTTGAGCCAAAAGCTTTATTACCTGCTTTCCCTTCTGAATAGAAGAAAATAATTCACTAGACTAAAGCAGAGCCAAATCTGCTAAAAAAACTGTCACTATTCGTTGTTTTTCTGGGTTTTTTTTCAAGGCCAGTGGTAGAAAACAAAGCGAGGTATAAAACGAATGAGAAAAAGTATAAGAATTTTAAAAGTAAAACAAATATAAAAGAATATCCTTGGAAATGGTTAACTCTACAACAATGCATCTCACATTGTGTATTCCAACAAGATTTACTTGTTTTGTACAGTAAAACTCTGTCGCTCTTTTACAGCTTCCCAGTTATGAAAACTCATCCAGAATAAAGCGGACTTTAGATATATAGTTTATTTGATGTTTATATACCTTAATTATATGCCATTTCAAAATCCTTAGAGGGAAAATCGAAAGTTCCAAAAATATGTTCCTTGTAAAGCGTAGTTTGGATTGGTGGGATTTTTCTGAAAATCTTCCTTGATGCATCCATAGAAGATACTAAACTCAGATACAAAGTTCTTATATTTAACGGAGTTTTTAGTTTTTAGGTTATTCTACCACATGGACACACAGGAATGTTTTTTCTAAAAATGCTATTTCCTGTGAAATCTCGGTATCAAAATTTTGATCCATTACAATACCTCCTCTAAAAGCATTAACGTATATAGTACTCGTACTTGATAGAGAAGTGAAAGTGCTTTTATAATACGTTGCTTCATATTTCATTGAAAGCACCTTGCTGTAACCTAGCATGTGCCAGTAGTTCAAACAATCAGCGATTATGCAAAATTCCTTCAGATTAAAAGCACTGAAATTCATTTCATCTAACTTCACCACTAATCCAAATATTCTACAGCATTGACATTACTTCTGAGCACTTTTTGTTTAAATTTCAATAATGTATTAAACTTCTATTCATGATTATTCTTATCTGATAAATTATAGGCAGGAAGTGTTAGCATAATACACTATTAAATCTTCTACCACAAAATGGAGCTAATTTAGCCATTAATGGGCTAAATTTTCCTCGGCTTTTGAAAATATATTATTTTATAAATAAATACACATATATGTTATTTTATATCATATGTGAAGATTCGAATTAATGGTATTGCATTAAAAAAAAGAGCCCAATATTTTGAGATTATGACATTTCAAGAGCATGAGCACCAGGACGAACACTAATCTAAACGAGATTTCCCCAATTTTGAGTAGCTTATTATATGAGAGTAACAGCTTTTTATATTTCATATTAGATGTAAAATATAATAAAAAGTATACTTGGAAAATATCATGTTTAATTTATACTGCATCCAATATTAAATATAATAAATGATTACGCTCGTATAAGGGCCCAAAATTGGGGAAATCATATACATTGAAAAGTATAGTGTTTTTAATAAATGTCATAATCCAAAAATGAATATATTTGTCCATATTTTGAATTCTGTTATTATAAAATGCAGCAATAATTCCAATATTCATATTATATAGGTAATATAAAATAAAATAATATGTGTATATTTATAAAGAAATGTACTTTCAAAAGGTTCGGCCAAATTAGCCCAATAAGGGACAAATAAACCCCAGTTTGTTTTAAAAGATTCAATAATGACTATAATCTATAAGATAACAATAGACCTGAGTAAGAGTTTAAAGAAATATTGTAATTTGAAAGTTAATTTATCCAAAAAGTATCCAGAATTAATGCCACTCTGTATGTATCACTCTACTTAAGTGAAGGGAAACAAAAAGATTGTGTCATTGTGGAACCCAAGACACTATTTCACAAAGAGCAGCCAAGCATGAAGCACAATCTGGAGCACATACAGCACTCCACGTCTTGAAATGGAGCAGCCAGATTTAATAAAGACGAGCTTGTCCTCACCAGGGATTAGTCTGCGTCGAGCCGGTCCTTACTTGAGGATTTAGAATTGGTCCCTCTGTTCCTTTCTGTTCTGGCAGAGGACCATTTGGATTTAACTCTTTAGAGATATTCTCATTCACCGGTGCCTGTCGCTGCATGAACATGCACAGTCACATGCACTCTAAATTATCCCATAATAGAAGGTGGGAGTATCGAGACATTTCATTATAGACCAATATATACGTTCCTATACACGTAGCAGTTATGACTTCAAACAAAGGCTAAAATAAAACAGAAATGAAATGCGCAAAGTGATTAAATGTATGTATTCATTCTCTGCAATTGTGTACTATATGGTGGCCGGGTTAAAGGCAAAAAATTCACTTACAATTATAAGCTTTCAATTAATGATAGTAATACAATAGTAATACTTATATCAGTTACCAGCATGTTTATAAACAATTACTATAAAGACTCAACATGAATAGTTATACAGGGTGTTAGGAATATAGATACAGATATTTTGATAACGGTAATTTAATATGTGTGTTAGTTCTTTCTATTCTTCATATAACAGTTTTATAACAAATCAATCACATAATGGGTAAAATTGTTTAATTTTTTGTTACACTGTACGAGGCTTGCAAGATCTGTCCACGCGTCATTGAACAACGTACTCTTGTCAGTAATCACTGACAATCTCACAGCGATAGCTCTGTCAGTTGAGAGTTTATGGAGTCCCTGCAATATACGAGGTATGTCCAGAAAGTAAGTTCCGCGCATAAGCGCAGAGGATTGCTGTCAAAAGGTGTTGTTTTTCTTCACGACAACGCACGACCACACACTGCAAATGTGACGAAAAACCTCCTACAGGGATTTGGCTGGGACGTGTTGGACCATCCTCCGTACAGCCCTGACCTCGCTCCTAGCGACTTTCATCTGTTCTTACACCTCAAGTCTTTCCTTGGCGGTCAACACTTCAACAATGACGAAGAACTGAAAGAAAATGTTTCCAACTTTTTGAAGACACAGGCGGCAAACTTCTATGAAGAAGGTATACAAAAGCTTGTGCCACGCTATGATAAATGCCTGCAAAATTTCGGCAGTTATAAGAGATGTAGAATTTTGTACAATAATTAGTTATTCTGTATCTGTACACAATTTAATGTTATTACCAAACGGATCTTACTTTCTGGACGTACCTCGTATCATAGATTATGTTTCTGTCGGTGACAAGCTTTCACGTCGCACTGTGAGAACAGCTTGCACACATCCTTGGATATCAATTGGAAGCACTCTCACAATTTTAAAAGAGCATTTGCAAATGTCTAGGATGTGTGGATACCGCGACTGCTTACTCCACAACAAATGCAGGCTCGTGTTGGTGTGTGCCACCCTTGGAAATAATGTATTGAGTTCGAGGGTGATGCAGAAAGGGCACGAGCACAGTCTGCCAATAAGACCATGGTCATCACTTTTTTGGTTACCAGGGTATGGTGTACACTCACACAGTTCCAAGACACTCCAGAGTCACCGCAATTTACTGCCAGAACGTCCTGGAGCAATTGATCAAGAAACCTGATTGGGAAATGGAAGCTCCATCACAATACAAGGTCAAATGTTGCTAATGCTGTTACTTAGTTCCTGGCCCAAAAAGGCATCTCTATGGTACCCCATCCGTCTTATAGTCCCGACCTGGCACCGTATGGCACCAACGGCCAAAAAAGGAACTTAAGGGACGTCAGTTTGAAAACGAAACCAAGGCAGTGCAAACTTTAGAGGCGACCCTGAAGAGGATGTCAAAGAATGGCTTCCTGCACGTCTTCCGGGAGTGGCACAAGTGCATTGCATTGGCGGAGAAGTATTTTGAGGGGAACAAAAGCCTGTATCAGTGATTTTTTTACAATAAATTGTTGTATGAGCATTAGTGCCATTCTTTATTGAACATCCTTCGTAGATACAAGGGTAATAAGAGAATGCCGCAAAATTGAGCTATATTCTCAAATATTTTAAGAACGGATGGTTATATGATGGATTTTAAATTCCGTTCTTTTTGCGTAATCACTAGAAAAAAACAAATAATGGTTATTCAGCGTTAAACATTTCAGTTTTTCACAATTCAAACCACTAAAACATAATAACAGAAATGGTTCATGTTGATTATGTGATTTAACGATATGTATATTTTTTGTAATTTATTTTTGTATGTAATTTACCGTTGCCTTATTAAGACATTAATTCAGCATAAACAGGAATTTGTAAGTGATTGTCAAAAACTCGAAGTATTCATTTCATTTTTCAAGAAAATGTCTTAAATAAATGGTACTTTAATTAAGATGTTTAGAGTTATTTTTGAGAGGACGAAAAATTACGAAAAATTATTTAAGTGCATGATGGTTTGAACTGAGGAATGTTCAGGGAAATCTTCGCGTCGCACACTTGGAAGACGCTCAATCTGAATCTAAGAATGATATTTAACCGATTATAAGTATTTTTATTGCAATTCCGGAGCATGGTCGGGACTTCGGCGCTGAATATCCTTTTTCCTTTTTTTGCCTGTTACTTTGTTTTCTGATTTATTACCGTTTTGCTGTTTACTTCCACTACACACTCATACACACATTTCACAAACATATAAAACCCATACCCAAGAAGGGACTAGAACCCACGATCCCTTGCGCTACCGAAGCACCAAAGCAAGACACTTCAGCGAGCGCGGTCATGGGGACCGGCTGTTTTAATTAAGCTGTTCACAGAAAACAAACAGATAGACACACACTGACCTTTCCAAAAATGACCTCTACTTACCATAGGTAGGCCGAGCATGAAGACTCGCGATAGCCTGCGAGGCCAGCATTCGAGACTTCTCGGGTTTGATTCCGGTCGACCGCTTTCTTATTGCAACAAAATGCTTTCCTTCTATTTCAAAACAAGGTTTAATATTTGTATTTTCGATTGTTTTAATTATTATCCTAATTTAATTAGAATTTTATTAGGTTGGAGATGGCTTAGAATTGGTTAAGTTGTTCATGAACAAAATGTTAAGCATTACATTGATGTTCTAATACCTTAACAAAGGGCGTTTATCCTTCCTCTGGAACATAGTATCAAATTAAGTAACACCGAAGATACATATTGTAGAGTACTTGATAGTAATTTTGGGTGAATTAATGTTTCCTAAAGCAAGAAGTATGTCCTCTTGCTTTAGCGATTGCTCCAATCCACAGTCGTGGCCTCATAAAGCGGCGCTGGCACAATTATGGTTTTACCTTTAAAGAACCCGAAGAGTAGGTCTACGACTGGCCCTTACATTTGAACCACTGACACAACTAGACACATTCTTGATCGACGCTGGATAAAGGGGCAAAGTGTTATTTGAAAACTGCAACTTCCAACAGAACTAACTATAACAGCGTTCTGTGGAATTAGGACAACCCATTGTGTTCTCCTCATAGCTCCTTAAAGGTATATTTTCGTTTATTCTTCTGAGTGGTAGTGAAAATACTGTATCCTCGTACCTCTTGGTATACTTATTTATAGCTCCCCGATCTCTCCCCGAACGCACTCTCTTGAGCACCTATATACAAGAGATTCTTACCTTCTTCTAGCTCTACCCTAACGATTCGCAGTGGCTGGGGTAACACCTACTCCACACTGGGTTAGTTAGAATATTTTAAGGCACATTGAATCCATAACAAGCGTTTATACAAAGATCTGATGGTTTACTTTAACATGACTTGTTTACCTGTTCCAAAACTGAAAAAAGAAAGAAAAAAGAAGAAGGGTACAAAAATATCTTTTATCTGTATAATGCTAAACAAGAAAATCTTTAACGCAATTGGTATTATTACGTGTTTCTTTCTAAGTATAAAGGGAATAAGGGACCACACTAAGTTAAAGCAACGGTCAATCTTTTAAAAGCCGGTCGCTAAGTGAAACAATTGAAATTCGGTTCTCTTTGCTTGGAAGGAGTAGCCAAAATAGAGACGAAAATGAACATGTCTTCCCGTTTGAGAAATGTTTAAGTGGCTTAAAATGGGAACCAATAACCTGGAGTATATCGAAAAGGTTAACTCGTCAAAAAATGTATGTGACATAAATTCTTTGTTTTAAGGGGCTCTACGTTTTCTGTGTAGTAAGTTTTTGTCTATCACTTACGGTTTATCTGTTTTGCAAAAGTTAATCAAAATTCATACAGAATGAGCAGGTCTTCAGAGCTATTCCCTAAAAACTCAAGCTATACATTTCATTTGTAATGAAAATAACTTAGACATGCTAACCCATCAACGGAAAAATTATTTTTTATAAATGAGGTTGAAATTTGAATATTATGTCGTATATTGGTTTAATAACACAGTCTTATGTTTTATTTATTTTATTTAACAAAACTGGGGGGTTAAACGCCCGTCCTCAAATGATATACAAACTTGTATGAATACCTACTAAAACATAGTTTCGAGTCACAAATATAAACACAATTTTTCAACAATGTAATGTACATGTAAATATAAATTTTACACTGTATTTATATTTTACTTTGTACATACATTTGTGATATATAAATTCTCATAGTTACAAGAACATATCTTTCTCTGTCACAAATATTATTTTATAACAATCTAATGGAAATATAAATTTTGCATTTTATTTTACTTGTATGATATGGTTCAAAACAGATAATACACAGTGTAATATTGCATTTTTACTTTCTCTAGCCCCGTATGTACAATGTACATAGGGATAGAGAAGTATTGCATTCTACCCAAAAATTCGATGTCGAGATTTCACCGGAAATACATATTTTAGGACCCCGTGTATCCATAAAAAGCATTTTTAGGAAAAAGTCCGTGTGTGTGTGTGTGTGTGTGTGTGTGTGTGTGTGTGTGTGTGTGTGTGTCCGTGTGTCTGTGAACACGATAACTCAAAAACGAATAGTAGCTAAAATACCAAACCTGGTATTTAAGTTTAGCATCTTCCAGGGATGCGACACGAAAATTTTGAGAAAAATCCCCCCACGCCAAGCTACCCTTTACATGGAACTTTTTTCGAAAAATTTGATATTCTTAAAAATGGCTCTAACGATTTTGATTAAAATATCGCACATTAAAGATATTTACCTGACAAATAAAATGTATATCTTGAATTTTCTGGGAATAGCTTCTGAAGACCTGTTATTGTCGATGAATTTTGCTTAATTTGCCATAGCTAGTAAACCGTAAGAGATAGACAAAAACTTACTATACAAAAAATGTAGATCTTTTTTAAAATACACAACTTATGTCATATACATTTTTCTCGTGGAGCTTACCGTTTTCGAGGTACTCATTTGTATTAGTTTCAGTTGTGAAGTACTTATACTTTTCTCAGACGGGAGCGTCCGGTTTTTTTTTTTTGTTCTACTCCTGGCCAAGAAAAGAAGCGATTTGTAATGACAA
This sequence comes from Hymenopus coronatus, assembly GCA_030762935.1. NCBI lineage: Eukaryota > Metazoa > Arthropoda > Insecta > Mantodea > Hymenopodidae > Hymenopus > Hymenopus coronatus. Next base: position 15,541,978 of record CM060885.1, on the reverse strand, counting down.
TCGCCTAACGACAGCTTTTAAAACATTTGACTATTGGTTTAGCCTAGTGTATTCCCTTATTTTCTTCCTACTTCTACGGAACTAAGTAATAAGAACATTGTGCTAATGAGTACTTCGATTAGCAAGGTGCGAAAGAGGAAGAATCTTATGTATGAAGTTTGTAGAAGAGCTAGAGATAGTCATGTGAGTGTAATACATCAGATTTTTTACAAAATGAACGCGGTTTTCCTTTGCAGTTTTTCATTAGATAACTTCTTTGTTATTCTCGTTGACTTATGATGTGATTCTTGTTGTCATAACGAACATCTGCGATCGTAGCTACTGGTCTGCTTATCTTCCTGCTTAGCATAGTGTTAGTTATCCAATTTTGAGGTAATAAATGCAGATTTATTTCCTAAAACCCAGGAGTGTCATTGGTGTCCTATCCTGAGAATTTTCCGTCATATAAATTATCCAGGCATTCACAATGCTTATGTCGAGCTTTCTTGTAAATAATTACCAATACCATTATTTTTCTCTTATGGAAAGTTGTATTTATACATTTGCCGGTCATGTTTGTCAACTCCTTCTTGTTAGTATTATTGTTCTTTATTACTTATGGTTGTGTAACTGGAGTTCTTTCCCACTGCAGCGACTTCATTATTAATGGGAACTACATACTTATATTTGCTGGCCACAGATTGATCATTGGATTTCAAAACCAAAATTTTATTTTCCTTGTCAAAACTGAAATCTTAAGTTCCTCCTTTATTTGCTACTGAGTAGTGGGCATCTTCGTGTACGGTCTTCTCTGATTGTGCCTCTGGCACGAAAACCTATAATCTTCAACTGAACTAAAAGGGCTAGCTTGTAAAAAGTATCAAAATACACAATATGAATGAATGGCTACGGAAAGGAGGTATTCATCTACACTTGTTCCTAAGCTTATTTTTTTCCTCAGAATAATCATATTGTGTTTTACCATATATATAGAGATAACAATTATAACAGTGTCTTGAAACTCCTCTCAAAGTCCATGGTTTAAACCGAGCTTCATTGGTTTTCTTTTGATGAATTGTTTAAGTAAACAGTGTCAATAACATTGTTCCATCATTTCATGCACAGCAAATCCTACACAAAGAATAAAATATTTTGAAAGCCTTTATTTATCATTTACATTACTGAAAGGATTTTAAAGCATTCGTCATCCTTATTCTCTGGAAGCTTCAAGTCTGTATTATAACATTTTCCTGAAGCGATTTCTAGACATAGCTCCTTGCACCATCTTTACTCCAACATTCTCAGAAGACGACCAATACATGTGGAAGTGTATTGTAAGCTGAAAGCATTAGTATGCAAAGAAAAAGCTTCAATTCTTCTTTGCTTAACACACAGACTATTTGATTATGCACCGTAGCTGCATACTTAACTCTTTCATTTACTATATTTGATGCAATGTCAGAAGAAAATATTTTTTCGAAAATTTCAACAGGATTGTGGTCTCTAAATTCAGGCAATAATTTTGCTTTATTTTGAATGACAAGAAATCCTTAGGCCCTATATGTAAATGTTCTGAATCCGTTTCCTCAATTTTGGTTGCACCTTACTTTAGTGTACCTCAATATATAAGGTATTTTCTGATGTTGTTGGAGTAGAGGCTTCAATGTCACTTATACTTCTTAAAATTATATTGTAATTGTAACCTACATCACTTGGTTATTAGTCATCAAACTCATCAGTTAATTTATCTACGTCATCTCATGGAAGAACAATAAGATCTGCATCTACAACACACTCGTCAAAATCATGTAATATCTGCTCTAAATAAGCAGAACTCACACCTAACGTTTAATATCAAACTGATTCCTTCTTGGCATAATGATGCGGAATCTGAAATTATATATCAAAGCATGTTACAGTTACGTCATATTTAATAATTTTGAGCTAAATATTTACATAATAAAAATAAAATAATATAACATCAATTAAATGTATGTAAAAATTTGCCTTACTTTAGAGAAACAGAATTCATGAAGTTTCCCTCCTAAAATCGTATTTACAACTTATTGACGACTATTGGAACTAAACTATCAACAATAACAGTAGCACTGATACACATAAAAATGACAGAACAATAAAATATTGTTGACATAATCAGTAATTTTACGAGATAAAACGTCACGTGTAATTAATATCCACAATCGGTGAGTGTCATCACTTGAATACATCATTTTTATCATCAGCTTTGCATATAAGGTCATGAAAAAATTCTTGAGTATAAGATTTAATCTATTTATTTATGTTTTGTTAACAAAAACCTTGTTAAAATAGGTGTAATTTAAATGTGATATTGAAACTGATTATTTTATTTCTGTTACATCTGAGTACGAATACAGATTTTATTTGTTGCCAAATATAGGATATTATTGTAAACACTAATTTGAAAAAAAATATATACGCAATTGAGTCTGCTGTATTTTAATGAAAACATACTATATATTTTGTATAATTATTTTTTTGCTAAGCTGTTCTTATATGAGGACAATGACCGTTGTAGGGTAATGAAAACTGTTAAAGCAGTATTTTAGAAAATAAAAAAAATTGAAAAATGTTCCATGTAAGAAGCAGTAGAGGTTCAGGAATTCGCTTAAAAACCTTCGTGTCGCATACTTGAAAGATACTGTCCTGTACTTAATCCACTTTTTGTTTCATGCTGCCCACACACGGATATTTTTTCAAAACATTTATTTTTTGGATTCAAGGAGTTTCAAATCATGTATTTTCGGTGAAATCTCCGTATCAAATTTTGGGTGGAATATAATACCTTCTTTATACACTATGTACATTGCACATACGTGCTAGAGAAAGTAAAAATGTCCGTATATGTGTGTATGTGTCTGTCTGAACTTCCATTTATTTTTGCTCTGTGTGTGAGTGCGTGTGTATCTACATGTCCATTGATTTGTACATACTCAGTTTGGTATCCATTTTAAGCATGTTCCAAAAGATATGACAGTAAATTTTTTTTTAAGAAAATTCCACCTTTTCCATTCTACCCGTTACGTGTCAAATATTTGGTTTTCTCAAACATTTGATTAATGTACCACATGAGAGATGGTATTTAGGACATATCGTGTATGTTTAAATGCAAATGTGGGATTTATAAGAGCGGAAAAGAGGACTATTAAAATGAAGAAGGGGAGTGACGAAATCAAATTGCAGTTCTACGAGAAAATATGAGAACATTTTACAAAATGTTTTAGAGGAAATCCATTTTCAAAAATTGCTTAGAATTACCATCCAAAAGAAAGAAAATACATAGGAATCAATAAAGAAAATCTGATGTTATATTCAGTTTATTTTCTCCACCTGCTCTTCAAAAGGCAGCTGATAAGAAAGCATAAAATCCTATCTATTTAACTTGGAGATAAGTAATTGTAGATCCACTTTTATTAATATGTTCTTGTAGGTACAACTTGAACAAGAGAATTTAATTGACTTAAACGATAGCCAAATCTTTTACGTTAGAGTTCTATATGGAGTTTTAACTGTGTTTTCTGTACTCGACCAGAAGAAAAAATACAATGACTTTCCATTAGAGAAAATTATCAGTCTTTTAAAAGTGAAATCAACACAATGAATATCTTAATTTGACAAAACAAAAAGCATTTGTCCTCACTTATGTCCTCTAATAATATCTACATTTGTTTTTTTAGTAATATTTTGATAGTTATTCAGAAAGAAGTGGATTTCAGAGTCTATTCCCAGAAAATTCAAGATATACGTTTCACTTGTCTTAAAAATAGTATGAAATTTTAATCAATGTCGATAGAGGCACTTTTGAGAAAATCAAAGCTTTTGAGAAGGGTAGTTTGGAATGGATCTTGAACATTTTCGAGTCACATTCTTGGATAGAACTGAACTTAATTCAAGTTGGCTATTTGACCATCTTTTATTTTGTATCTATACTACACATAAAGATACACAAACACCCGGTTACACTCTGGCAATATAGAGACAGATCCCTTTATAGAAATGGTTTTTATTCAGGGATCTCATCTTTGTACTGAAATCCTGTTATCGAATTTTTAAGTTGAATAAAATTCGCTGCCTAGTATGTGGTAGAGAAGGTAAAATTGTGTTAGATTGGGATATAAACTAACTATTGGTACACATAAAGAGCAATTAAGTGTCATGAACTTTCCCTTTACTAAAAGCAGGCGACCCTCGGAATACCTCACGCCTACTCGATCCGCCAATAAATTTCTCGTGCACCGTCAAAAAGAGGTTCAGCCTCTAAGTTCGCGAGGGTAATTAAGTACATAAATAACCTGGCAGTTATTCGCAACGTTAAGTAGGCAAGGCAGCGTGGACCGGGACGACGTCGTCTGCTAATTGATGGTGCTCTTCGGATCAATGCTAATGGGGCTATGGCCCACTCTCGGCTCTTTTATTCTACCGCGCTCTCACGGCAATGAAACTCCCCGACAACTAATAACGGCGCGAATATTTATTGTGTCATTGATTTCCGCTCTGTAAGAATATCAGTGCTGCCATTCGTCTTGTATCAATAGCAATATTCAGCTATCAAGCAGGAAGTTCCCGAGTACGGCGATATCAGTGTCGGCAACTGCGCTTGATAATTCCGGTTAGGTTAATCTGTAGTGTTAATACTAATATGATTGAATTATAGTGCTTTTGGTTTACGACTATACCAATACATTTACAACATTAATTCATTTTAACGCCTACTGCTGCATGATATTCTAAACGGTAGAAAACTGGCAACAATATGGGCGGCCGAAATCGTTGGACTCGGTATCCTGAGCGTTTTAAATCCCGTCAGAATTTGAGCTGTTTTTTTCAGGTATACTTTACTGCTCTAAAATTCCTTTCCCCCAAAAAAACCTTACATCAATATGATTTCATTCTTTTCATTTCATAATCACCAGCATGTTCACTTGTAATGACACATGAAGCAAGAACGCATTTTAAACACAAATACAATGAAAAACTCAACAAAAATAGCATTTTAATTCTCTGTGTTGCTTATTATAAGAGAAAGAAATTAAGGCACTGTACGTCATAATTTGTTGGAATTGATGGTAAATGTTCTTGATTTTGTACAATAAAAACTTGGTAAGACAGCTTTATTTGCGAATGCTAGTGAACGTTGAGTCTCATTCCACCACCTAAAAGTTGGTAACAGCGATTGCATTTATTTGGAATACGGATACATTTTTGGAGCCCGTTCCATCTAGAAGCTACTTACAGAGATTTCATTGGGAATGCTGATAAATTTTTGAAGCCACGTTCTACCTCACAGTTGGTTACAGAGATTTCATCGGGCATGCTAGTAAATTGCTGAAGTCCCGTTTCACCTGTAAGCTGGTTACACAGATTTCATTGGGCATGCTGGTAAATTTTTGCAGCCCCGTTTCACTCCACAGTTGGTTTCAGAGATTTCGTTGGGCATGCTGGTAAATTGTTGAAAACCCGTTTCACCTCACAGTTGGTTGCAGAGATTTCATTGGGCATACTGGTAAATTGTTGAAAACCCGTTTCACCCCACAGTTGGTTGCAGAGATTTCGTTGGGCATGCTGGTAAATTGTTGAAAACCCGTTTCACCTCACAGTTGGTTGCAGAGATTTCGTTGGGCATGCTGGTAAATTGTTGAAAACCCGTTTCACCTCACAGTTGGTTGCAGAGATTTCGTTGGGCATGCTGGTAAATTGTTGAAAACCCGTTTCACCTCACAGTTGGTTGCAGAGATTTCGTTGGGCATGCTGGTAAATTGTTGAAAACCCGTTTCACCTCACAGTTGATTGCAGAGATTTCGTTGGGCATGCTGGTAAACTGTTGAAAACCCGTTTCACCTCACTGTTGGTTACAGAGATTTCATCGGGCATGCTATTAAATTGTTGCAGCCCCTTTTCACCTCGCAGTTGGTTACAGAGACTTCGTTGGGCATGCAGGTAAATTGTTGAAAACCCGTTTCACCTCACAGGTGGTTACAGAGATTTCGTTGGGCATGCTGGTAAATTCTTGAAAACCCGTTTCACCTCACAGTTGGTTGCAGAGATTTCGTTCGGCATGCTGGTAAATTGTTGAAAACCCGTTTCACCTCACAGTTGATTGCAGAGATTTCGTTGGGCATGCTGGTAAATTGTTGCAGCTCCGTTTCACCTGACTGTTGGTTACAGAGATTTCATCGGGCATGCTATTAAATTGTTGCAGCCCCTTTTCACCTCGCAGTTGGTTACAGAGACTTCGTTGGGCATGCAGGTAAATTGTTGAAAACCCGTTTCACCTCACAGGTGGTTGCAGAGATTTCGTTGAGAATGATAGTACATATTTGAAGCCACGTTTCACCTAAAAGCTAGTTACGGAGATTTCGTTGGGAAACTGTGTTTTTTGAGGCCTCCTTGCACCTAAAATTTGGTTACAGAGATTTCCTTGGGTATGCTAGTATACTTTTTAAGCCGCGTTTCCCTTGAAAGTTAGTTACAAAGATTTTTGAGGCCCCGTTCTACTTAAAAGTTGGTAACAGAGATTTTGTCGGGAATAGGTAAAACTTTGAGGCACCATTCCGCCTAAACGTTAGTTAGAAAGATTTTGTTAGCAATATGGATATATTTTTAGGACCCCATTTCACATAAAGGTTAGTAATAAAGATTTTGCTGGAAATACCAGTAAGAGTTTAAGACCCTACTCCACATGCAGTTAATAGAGCTTTTTTTTTCCTGAAAATATTGGTAAATCAAATCAGCAGAGTAGCTCGATAAATGTTGCTAACAACACGAATTAGGCTATTACAAAGTCGCTATATAAGTTGGTAATTCATAATATCCGCTGAAAATATTTACCTGTATAGCCTCCTTATCAGGTTTGAGGTTCTTGTCGTAAATTGACAACTCGGGTCCACCGGTGTTACTTTCCTTCTGAAGAAAGCCACATTAAGAACTTTTACGTCCGAAAGAAGTCCATCGCCCTCCACCAGTTTTAAACCTGAGATCTTAGGAACTATGGGAACTGAAGGAAAGGAGAACCATTACAAAGTCACTACCCCTCATGCGCCTTGTCTACTAGGGGCAAAACCACCAAAACGACATGACCAGAGTCGGGGTAGTGTCGAGGTCGCCTCGTTATCAATCAGGGAAAAACCACGATAAACCTCATAGTCAGGGTTGAGGTAGTGATGCGATAACTTCTGCCATGATACACTTCGATTAGGGAAAACCATGAAAAATTTAAAGTCAGAGTTGTGGTAGTGGCGGAATGGCTTCTACAATGATACTCCTTTTGGATCAGGGACAAACATGAAAATCTATGGTCAGAGTTGGGGTAGTGCCGAGTGGTGAAATCTACCATGGGTCTCTTTGTCAATCAGGAAAAAAACATGAAATACCTCATGGTGAGAGTTGGGGTAGTACCCAGGAAGGGAAATCTACCATGAGTCTCCTAGTCGACCAGGGAACAGCCTAAAAAGATTGATAGAATGTGCGGTCCTTGAAAATCAAACTCGAGACTTCCTAAATACGAGCCTCAAGGATTACCGTCTCTGCCTTGGTATATGCTCTGTGCTTTACTGACAAGAAAATACGAGCTAGTATCAAAACCTATGTGCAAACTGCACTCTCTTGCAGCTATTGCCACTATTTGGGGCTTTAGAATCACCTGGGTTTGGATGCGAAAACTGACCTCACTTGGCAAGAAAAGTACGGGGGCTAGGTGGGATCACATCGCCATATTTTAGGAGCTAACGATGTACTGTGCCTGAGAAATTAAAGTCCGCCCTTTTAGCTAATAAACGCAACGGATATTCTGTGTAGAATCTGTGAATTTAATGCGGCAACATGCATTTCAGAACACAGAGTTAATGAAGTACAATTCAAAAAGCCAATTAAAGCAAGCTATTTTAAGTTCGCATTACGGCTAACTATAGTCCGTACAGAATGATGCGAAAGTTTAAAATTCGTTAATGAATAGCTTTAAAAAAATCTGTGCTTCTCTCTCCCTAATTGCGCATGGAGTAATTAACACACAAGCAATACATTCAAAGCGCTGCAGTGGAACCAATCCGCTTTGGCAATATGAATGTTGCTTCATGCAGATGGCCACCGTTTTAGTGAATACGTGTTGTGTGATTAAATATTTCTCGTCTCTATGTATTTGCTCTCATTTACTTTAGTCACTACCAAAGCATTATTGCGAATATTTTAAATGATACTCCATAGCTATTGTTGTAGAATGCAACAGTAGCGGAAAACATTCAAGGTACATATATGACAGTTCCGAAATACGCTCATTTTGTTAAATATGGACCATAAAATGTTCATGATTATAGTAAACAAATTCTGTATGTCTACAATAGGTAGTTTTACATTTATTATTCCAGTTTTACTACAAAATTTGTAGAACAAATTGCGGAATAAACATAGAAACATCCTGGTTTACAAGTTTCGAGATATTCCATAGAGAATATTAGCTAATTTGTGAAAGTAAAAGTCTGAATATTTGAAAACCTAACACTTTATTAAATACATTGCTACAAATTACATAATTTCGCTCAACAGTAACAATAAATGCGATCTGTTTTCTAGCGTTTTTTCCGCGTGTACCACATGTTAGCGAAGAATATCAAAGCTGTGCAATCTTCAAAGGAGAAGCTAACGTAAGTCCTTAAACAGTGAGCAAGATAACTTAGCCAACAACATGTGTGGCCTTCATTCTGGAGGGCCTGGGTTCAAACTCCAGCATCCGTGCAATCGTGAGTCGCCCAGGTCGCCAGGCGACTTTCCTGTATATCTTTTTTTGTACTCAGCACTTTCTAGTTTGATGGATCGGACGGCGGGTTACAACTGTGCGCTCTGTAAAAGGTTTCTTCCCTGACGACGTTGTGTTCCCAGAACTCGCCTTCTAGTGCTTTTGGAAGCGCCGTTTCGGGGATCCTCAGACACTCGGGATTTCTGAGTAGGGCGAAGTAGGATGCGTTCGATCTGGAACATTACCGACTCCGTCCATGCTTGCAACCATCGTCATTTGGATCTGACAGGGCTTCATATTTCTCGCAAATTTACGAAGGGCCGCCCACAATGTCCTAGATTCCATGCTCTGTCCAGTAACTAGCGACTCCATCTCAATTATGTGGGTAAATATTATCAGTTACATTATTGAGACTAAATGTTGCACTTTGTTACACACTCAAATGCATATATGCACTATAATTTATATTCACACACCCATATATATATATATATATATATATATACACAAAATATTAGGTAAATATGTACAAATAATTTTATATTCAGTAGAGAACAATGTGTATCTCGTATTGTTTGCCTACTAATACCATTGCCATAAATGAAGTACACATTTCAGGGTCTAAATTGTTTTGACGACCCTGAGTTATATCTCTGTTGTGTTTACATACATCACACCACCTATAGTGGGCAGAGCAAAGGGAAGACCTTAGAGGAGAGTCACCGCTGTGACTTACTACATAAACCACTGCATGTCTAGGAGAGACAATAACGGCCATCCTATAACCATCGTGAAATGTTCTTCATGAACATAAGTGTGTCTTCTCTAAGTGACGTCTAACGCATGGTAAGTTTCACATCGGTATAGCGAGCTAGTGGTCCACTCACTCACACATATACTGTATATAAAATGCTCGGTGTATGGGACATTAATTTTGACCTATATCACACTTCTATACATCAGAATATGAAGTATATACTACTTTAATAAATCAGAATATAATCGTGAAACAAGGCAGTATTGATAAAGTTAATCTAAGTACAAGTACTATGCATACAGGCGGATCCGTGGTTGAGAGGTTAGACCGCTCGCCTCCCACCTAGGCGGCCCAAACGCTTGCGTGTTGGATTTGCTATGGACGAAGCGGCGTATGGGAGGTTTCCATCAATTACTCCATCATTACCTTCCCTATCATTCATTTCGTTTTCATTTCATATCAGCCATTCTCTCACTCTTATGCCTGGCTCACCACTGGTTCCTTTCTGTGGTTTCGTGCCGTGGCTGCCCGACCGAATTCTGACCTCTAGGCACCAGCTTGTGAGGGGAAGGTCTATCTTCTTGGCGCTCGGTTCCCTAGTTTTGTTTCGATGGGTTTCGCACGTTTTGAGAAGCAAAGCAGAAGGACTACAAACAGACTTGTGCGTTGTACTCCTTAGCGTTTAATGACTTCAATGCTGAGGTTTCGATTCGTCTATAAATTGCAGAGTTTATGCACATGTATGTGGGCCGAGTTTATTCGCAGTATAATAATAGGCGTTCAAAAACTGACCGGAGGTCTCCAGGAGATTAACTTTCTTTGGTTCACAACACCGCGGAAAAACAGGCGAGCTGGTTCTCTCTTCTTTCTCACTTTCACGTAAATCTAGTGCCCACGAAAATGTGCGCGAAAAGTGTACATGTGGATTCTTTTATGTTTAGCGTTCTGTTCTATAAAATTATGAAAAAAAAAAAATTAAAAATAAAAAATAAAAATTGAGCTGAATTTAACTGAACTTTCCTATGACGAGAAAGCGGCCGATCTAAGCAAGGAAACCTCAGAAATACAGAGAGAGAGGGAGAGAGAGAGAGAGAGAGAGAGATCATCATTGCATATATCAGATCAGACGAACAGTACAAAATGGAGGGAAGAAAGAAAGATTGCGAAGTATTACCAACTTGAAAAATCTAATGTGTTACATTCACATGACTTTCTCTACATTTCTGTAACTAATTATTGTTAAAAAGCTTTTGTTTCTATTTACTTCATGCTAATCGAGAAAAACTTAACAGAAATAGCCTTAATACTTGCTTCCTTGTAAGTAGAAGCGAAATAAGGGAGCACCATAGGTTAAAGTGATAGTCAAAAGCTGGTTGTTATGTGACTGAAGTTGCTTTGTTTGTATGGACAGGAGTTGACAAATTCCTGTATGAGAAAAGGATAAGTTTTCCAAAGGTGACATTATAAACAAGGAATATCTAAAAAACGATCAACTACACGAAAAAGATAATATTACATAAATTGTGTGCTTTAATGTGCTCTACATTTTTGTGTGCTAAATTTTGGTCCATCTCTTACGGTTTAGCAGTTATGCAAAATTCGTAAAATTGATTCAGAATAAAGTAGTCTTCAGAGGCTATTCCCAGTAAATTCAAGATATACATTTAATTTGTTAGGTAAGTATCTTTAATATACGATATTTTAATCAAAATCGTTAAGAGCCATTTTTAAAAAAATCAACATTTTAGAAAGAAGTTCCACGTAAAGGGTAGTTTGTGGTGTCGCATCCCTGGAAGATACTAAACTTAAATATCAAGTTTGGTATTTTACCAACTTTTCGTTTTTGAGATATCGTGTTCACAGACACACGGACACACTGACACACGGACACAGGGACACACGGACACACACACAGACCTTTTTTCTGAATATGCTTTTTTTGGATACAGGGGATTCTAAAACATATATTTCCGGTAGAATCTCGGTATCAAATTTTTGGGTGGAATTCAATACCTTTTCTATAATCTATGTACATAATACGTGTAGAGAAGGTAAAAAGATATTTCTGTCCACAAGAAAATTGTCTCGTAACTCGCTGAGCTCAGTCGCCGCTACAGAAAAAATACAGATTTGCAAATACCAATATTTTATATAAAGGTGTAATATTTAGTCGATTTTTATGCCGCTCACTGTTTTATTGTAATTGGGTCCTTAATCACTCGCAAAAGAGATGTTTACATATGAGTCAAGGGTGGACTTTATCGCTCATACTTTTTAATAGTTATATGGGCAATGATATTGAGAAAAACGCCAGGAAGCATCCATACATTTCTGAAGATTGTAATTTTAAGATGCCAGTAAATAAAACAGAGACAATGTAATTTCATGACAAATACCCAATACCAAATTAAATTGGAATTGAAGATCGGATCCTGGAACAAATTTCAGCAATTCAGTCACTTTAACGAACATGGGCAAACATAGACATTAAATTACTGAAATACCGTCGTATTTGTGGTATTATATTAAGCAGAACATTAAAAAAGGCTGATGTATTCCATTCACATGTTTCTCTGCAACAAATTATTCTTTAAAAACTTATGCTTCTATTTACTTCATGCTAATCGAGAGAAAAATAGCAGGAATAGTCTTATTACTTGCTTCCTTGTAAGTAGAAGCGAAATAAGGGAGTACCATAGGTTAAAGTGATAGTCAAAAGCTGGTTGCTATGTGACTGAAGTTCCTTTGTTTGTATGGAGAGGAGTTGACTAATTCCTGTATAAGAAAAGTATAAGTGTTTTTTAAAGCTGAAACCAAACAAAAAGAATATCTAGAAAAACCAAACAAAAACGATCAGTTCTACGAAAAAATGTATTGAATATAAATTGTGTATTTTAACGTCCTCTACATTTTTGTGAGGTAAGTTTTTGTCCATCTCTTACGGTTTGGCAGTTATGCAAATTTCCGAAAAATTCACCCAGAGTAAAGCGGGTCTTCAGAGGCTAATGCAAGAAAATCCAAGATATACATTTTATTCATCAGGTAAATAACCTTAATATACGATATTTTAATCAAAATTGTTACAGCCATTTTTGAGAAAATAAACATTTTTGAAAAAAGTTCCATGTAAGGTTAGTTGGGGTATTTTCTTGAAAATTTTCGTGTCGCATCCCTGGAAAATACTAAACTTATTACCAAATTTGTATTTTACCAAACTTTTCGTTTTTAAATTATCGTGTTCACAGACACACAGACACACACATACACACACGCGGACCTGTTTTTGAAAATGCTTTTTTTTTTGGATAGAACGGACCCCATAACATATTTTTCCGGTGAAATTTCGGTATCGAATTTTCGGGTGAAAATGCAGAACCTGCTGTATACACTATGTACGCTATTGTGTAGATAAAGAAGAGACACAAACATAGAATGTTATTCTTCCTTCTTTTTATGCCCAGTCCATAACTTTATATGTGCATCGGCCGAGATGACAGTGACCTCGGAATTTTGTCACTGTGCAGAGGCGGCGCAGGTCTCTCAAAAATATGTTTATCAGCTGTGAGCTGTGTCAGTACTTGTTTGTTTTCTGTTTCGACAATATATTGTGTGTTGTGATTTTTAGTAAAGATAATATCTCATTAGTGCATGGAAATGTTTGCCAATAATTCAGTATTGATTAAACAGATTCACGCATATTTTATGTGTGTACAATACAAACGACACAACTGAATCATGTAGATATGTGTGTGTGTGTGAATAGTTCCACAAAGAATTTCCTTGTTATCCAACTTCGAGTAGAAAAATGGCGTGTTATTTATGGATGCTCTTTAACTACTATGGTTCTCAGCGTCCCATTCTAAATTGGGTGTGAAAGACCGCTTAATTTTGCTCAGAGACCTCTCTATCAGTTTTGAGGTTCTTTTACCTGCCGTAAATCTACGACACGGGACCAACGACTTAACTTCCCTTCCGGAGGAAGCCATGCCAAGGATTTTTACACCCGAAAAAATCCATCGTCCTCCGTTGTGTTTGAACCCGCAACCTTGGGTATATGAAGTTAGCATGGTAACAATTACACCACGGAGGAAGACTACAACTTCGAGTAGAGACACTGTGAGATGTTTCGTAAATACATTTATAAAATTGGGATCACTAAACGCTAAGCCGAAGTAATAAAAGCATGTTCTAACGGAGCAAAAGATAGAATAGTTGGTGCTGCATTCGAACACTCACGTAAGAAGTCTCTCAGCCGTGTTGCATAGCAGGTGAGTGTTTCACAAGCTCTGTTCCTACAGCTATCATATGTTTAAGGCTCGTTTCACACTGAGTAACTGGTGACGGTCACCGGTGACAGTGAAGAACACTCCCTGGTCACTGGTGTCTGACGCTGCAGGTATTGCCAACTGATTAACTAGTGAAATGGACCGTATTTTTTGGACCATAGGTCGGAGCGAAAATAAGACGTATACTTAATTTTGCTACTAAAGTTTTAAAATAAAAGTAGGTGCGAGTTCATGGTTTCCGCGCTCATTCGTTTTTTCATTTCATTTTGTTGTAGCTTAACGTCCTTTAATCATCCATTTTGTCCATTCTTCTCGCATTGAGACTGCATAACGTACACATGCTATTAGTAACACAAAATTGAGGGACGCAAATGTCCTTGAAGGTTAAGACCTCCTAGGCTCGTACAGGGTAGAAACTAAACGTCGCTAGTCTTATGGTACGAAAAACACGTACTAAAGTGAAGAACTTGCCATTTTTCTTTTTGTTCATCCATGCTCTTCTCATTGAAATCAGGCACAAACTTATTTATAATTCCTTGCCACGCATTCGTTTTCACCATTTTGTTGCTATAGTCATCGCTTTTAATGTGCCAAATAGCAGCACGACTTTCTATTTCACTTATAAAACCTTCCGTAACTCATGGTTACAAAGAGTGCAGTATAATGAATGTTTAGCTGTGTTCAGAAATGACGGCGTGTTGGCAAATTTGCAGAACTTAACCTGCGTGGCTGTAGTGTATACATTATGAACATTACAAAGGGAAACTTTGTAGGTATGTAAGTATTTTTTTTTTAGTGTTTAACGCCCGCTTTAACTACTTACGGTACCGCGGGTGGTGACACTGATGATACATGAATTATGATGGAGCACCGGTGGAATGCAATGGAGGGGAAACCGGAGTACCCGGAGAAAACCCGCCCCAGCGCCGCTTTGTCCACCAGAAATATCACACGCGGTCGCTTGGGATCGAACCCCGGCCGTCTAGGTGAGAGTCGAGTGAGGCTATTCCCAGAAAATTCAATACATTTTTATTTTCCATATAAATATTTTAATATACGGTATTTTAATCAAAATCGTTAGAGCCATTTTTGAGACAATCAACATTTTTGACATTTTTTTCATATAAAGGGTAGCTTGAGGTGAGGGGATTTTTCTCAAAATCTTCCTGTTGGCATCTATGGAAGATACTAAACAATAATACCATGTTCGGTATTTTACCGTCTTTTCGTTTTTGAGTTATCGCGTTCACAGACACACGGACCTTTTTCCCCCCGAAATTTTATTTTGGATACAGGGGACCCTAAAAGGTGAAATCTCGGTATCAAATTTTTGGGTGATTGCAATACCTTGTCTATACACTATGTACATAGATAGAATGTGTAGAGAAAATAAAAACTGGATAGAAAAAACATCCGAAACGTAGGTCACAAACAAGAAGACATTCCAAGGATGTGCCAAACAAAAGAGGGATATAGCACGTTCAGTCAAATGATGGTACTGAGACCCGAGTTAAAGGTCGCTCACTGTTGGTGCTACTTACTTTTAGCATGAAAATTACTCGAGAGTATTGCTGAGATTTTTATAGAACAATACTTTGGGAATATTTGCCTCTCATTATATGGTCTGTACTTTTTACCTCCCCACAAATATGCTTGCTGAGGATCAAAGCATTCACCCTCTTACTGAGTAAATTAGTACAAAGTAATACAGCGCATACGAGCTTATCCTTATGCAGGTTTGAATTCCCTCTCAAGAGACGGAAGATAACACAACTTGCAGTGTATTACATCCCAGGGGTAGCAGAGCTCTATTATTCTACATTTAGCGAATGGAACAAGAATAATAAACGTTTAGGCAATACGATTACTAAGCCAGCACAGCAGTTTGTTACTGAACTACTTGTTCAAACCGTATGCTCCTGTAAATGTAAGCCTTTGCACAACATCTCTAAACTTGTGATAAATATTCGCATAGGCTTACTATCCCTTGTAAAGTTGTTTTGGTTGAATACTAATTTTTATACTGGAACTGTTTTCAATCTGTTACTTTAAGTTATAAATTACTGATCTCAAGTTTCCTCGAAAGTATAATATGAGATATAGTGACGAAGTTCTTCATGGTTTTTAATTTCTAAGAAGTAAGTAATTGAATGTTCCATTAGGATAACACAGAGACAGGCTCCCCAGTCCTGGATAGAGGACCGCACGCAGGCGCCCAGGACTCTTTCTCTCTTACGTGATCCCAGAGAGGAAGGAAAGAGGCGGAGAGACCCGAAGCACTAGCAGATCCGGATGATTGTGCGTGATGATCCTCTAACGCTTATAGATGGAACACTGTCCGCTTCTCTCTCGAGCCCCAAATGGTTCCACCATTTAGCCACAACCTGCCAAGCACCATTGCTCGGCCCTTTAACTCTGAAATAGATGAAACATAAATTATTAGAACAGAAAATGATTAGGAATATTCGGGAATTGTAATGAACTTTTAAAACATTCGCCTGGCGACCCGGAATCCCCCCCTCGAAAAAACATGGATCATGACGGGAACCAAACCCACATCCTTCCGAATGCTAATCGCACACGTTACCGCGGATCCGCGTCGCTCAGAATGCCACCATTTAGCTTCGGAATGCTATTTTAGAAAATGAATGTGAAAGATACAATCAAAGGCTGGCCCCCCTTGCTCAGTCTTCAGCGCCTTTGCCTAACAGATGAATAGAAGCGCTTTCAGTTTATCTGCACCTGTTTCAGAGTTAATGTTATTAATATTTTTTTCTTTAGTCAGCAAAGGTATTGGAAAGAAAATCGTATTTAAAACAACTGATTAAACTTCATGTGCTCAGTTTTGTAACTTGTTTACATGTTATTGTATATAAGCGTATATTCCTATATACTGCTTTTAATAATTGAGGGGTTTCAGCGTAAAACATTGTGAAATCCTAGTACTTTGGGCTTACTGGCAAGAAAAGCATTTACGAAACATAAAAGTTGAAACAGATATTTGATGCTAACCATACTGATTAGTCTTGAACTTTGTATAATGCAGTGCTAGTAGAATTCTACATTTCTTTGCAACTTTTAAAAAATACTAGTGTTAGTTAGTACTGCACATGATCAGTAGTCATAAGAACTGCTCTCTTAATCTCATTTTCAATGTAAGCAATATATTTTTAATGAAATAAAAACAGTATTATATTTTAATAATCTGACGTTTGAAGCCGATTTGAAAATTCATCTTTACCATTCCCACCTACTTTAAATACTTTGTATTACGCACAATGGATGGGTTGGAAGACTGCGAGCCTTCTGATTTGCTGTTGTTTCAAACTTTTCCTCTCTTTTCTGCCACGCATTACTGCCCCAATATCAGTTCTCCCAACAGTAGAAAACCAATAGTGTATTTATATATAACATACTTATAAACAAAATATACTTCTCCACAATAAAGACTTCATTTCAAATCTCACATACTTTTACTAGGGTCGGCTGATAAGTCCCGGGCCTCACACAGATAATGCGCCACTAGGCCAGTTAGACGGTAGCATCGTATAACTTAACTCTAGACTAGCTTGTAATTAGTTACAGGTGAATAGCTTGTTTGGTTTTCGAATGACAGTATTTAAACAAGACAACTTTAGAGTTTTCATGGAGGATTTGGAAAAAGAGCAGTGAATAAATTTTTCCATTTGAAAGGCTTAATGCCTAAGGAAATCAAGGAGGAAATGGACAGTATATTGAAAGACTCTGCCCCTTCATATTCAATGATTAAAAGGTGGGTTGCAGAGTTTAAAATGGGACGTAAGAGCACTGGTTATGAGCATCGCTCTAGACCCTGTAGAAATGACTTCTCCAGAGATCATTGAAAAAATGCATCGTTTAGTACTGGAAGACCACAGATTAAAGTTTTTTTGAGATAGCAGAGGCAGTAAACATATCAAAAGAACGTGCAGGTAATATTTTAAGTAATGTTTTCGGCTTTCACAAGGTCTGTGCAAGATGGGTGCCGCATTTGTTGAGACCTGATCAAAAGTTGCAAAGGAAAGCTGTTTCTTTTAAAAATGTTGGGCTCTACTGTAAGTCTCCCATTGAATTTTTGAGACGGCTTATTATCACTGATGGAACTTGGATACATTACTACACTCCAGAAAGTAAATGGTAGTCAAATCAGTGGATTAAATGAACCAACTCCAAATATAGCCAAGTCAGTTTTGTCAGCTAAAAAGTGTTTTCTGGGATTCACAGGGAATTACTTTTATTGATTACTTGGAAAGGGATAAAAGTATCACTGGTGACTACTACCAAGCTTACTGTAACGTTTGAATAATGAGGTGAAAAGAAAAATACCTCATTTGACCAAAAAAAAAAAAAAAAGTTGTTTCATCACGACAATGTTCCGACCATCGTTCAGTCATTGAAATGGGAAAAATGTGCGAATTAAATTTGGAATTGCTTGAACATCCACCCTACTCGCCAGATCAAGCACCCAGTGACCCACCTGTTCCCAGACCTCAAAAATGTCTTGGGTGGATGAAGATTTCACAGCAACGAGGAGGACATTGATGCGGTGAACAGCTATTTTGTGGACTTTGATAAATCGCACTACAGAGATGGTTTAATTAAATTAGAACACCAATATAGCAAATGTATTAGCCTTTCTGGAGATTATGTTGAAAAATAAAGTAAAAGAAAACAAATTAAATGCCGTTTTCATTGAGAGGCCCGGGACTTATCAGCCGACCGACCCTCGTATATAGTAGGCATCTCCGTTTCTCAAAATGCATTCAACTCACCTTGTTGTATTAACAGTAGTCATTTCAATATCTGTACAACATGGTAACAGCAATAGTTGCAGACCAGAAATATGTGTTTATAAAAAGTTCTTAACTAATTTTGCTGACCAGTGCCAGTATTGTTCTCATCTCCATGTTCTTCTTGTCGAGAGTGTTCGTGTTTTTCAGTCCCATTACACTCAAATCACTGCTTTGCAGTTGTCCAAACATTTTGATATTATACAGTTCTTTATTCCATCAAACTCAATATTCCCCCAGCTAGCATTTTCTTTCTTTATTACAAACATTGGGTATGAGTGTATATACTTGTGCCATATGTTGAGATATTAAGAAACAAATCACAACTTTCAAGCTAGAAGATATAATACCAGGTTCTACGCTGAATATCTCAATTTTTCCGAGGTTGTCACTTATCACGTTTTACATCAGAAGCCTCTAATTATGAGTAACTTCTAAAAAATATTTCAATCCTATTTTGTTAATGCTAATGAGATTGAATTATATTTAGTGGTTTAAAAACAATTTTTGTTAAGAGTAATTCATACTATTAGTATTAGTGGGAGAGGCAAAATAATACCACACATAATTTCAAAGTATCCCATCTAATATACCGTAGAAGTCTAAACAGCAGAAGTACATATTTAGAACATTTCGAAAGACTCATTTTTCTAGTAAGAATTAAACATATGACATGAAGGTACCATTCAGGACTCAAAACTCAAGGAGTTAGTTCTGTCAAGTAGGTAACTCAGGCATATATATTTTAATAACACCTTAACAATTCCTTTTTTAGAAATTAAAACATAATGAAAATTTTCTATATGAATATTTCCTTCTGAGGTAATAAGGGTATGCCTATTTCTACCTTGTCGCGTTAATAATGTTTGTTTAAACTTGCTGTTCATTTCTATTTTCGTTTTTGATTCCCTCACCACACATACAGACACACAGGTTAATGCCGATCCCAGAATAGAAAGCTAGATATCCACTGAGTTAAATGTCTTTGGAGTGGTAAGTCTGAGGGGCCTTCAATAACTGCAGCACAGCTTTGTATATAGGAGCCATAGAGGGCCCTTTGTGCTTCTAAAGTGGAAGAGCGAACACATCCAGCCACCATATGCGCTAACAGGTCGGGGCTTCTAACGATTTCAGCTTGGCTCCTAGGCCACCCATGACCTAGAGTTTCCTGTTATAGACGACACAACTTCATGGAAGGAAGGGTTTCCAGGTATCCTGCCAAGAGGTAGGATGAAATACTTCCACAGTGGAAACTCCTCCTTCCTGATCAACACAGCAATTGCCATCAACCCTGAAACAAGAAAATGAAAAGGATTAAAGTGCATGATGGGGACAGGAAACTATGAGGACAATTATTCGTGGTAAAAGGGGAACCACCACCGCATTCCCCTACCGAACTCCACGGAAAGTGAAATGCCTTACTTCTACCTTAAATGAATTGAAAGGTTTAAAGGCATATGTGAATCCAGTAAGATGTCGGTCAGTTACCAATCTATTAGGCTAATATCCTAGTGTGACCAATACCTAACAAACTTGATTATATTTGCCAACCTAATACGCAATTCTAATTACTGCTCAAGCCTGGTCCTTGCAGCAATAAATGCTTAAGAGAGGTCCATTAGTTTTTGTGATTGCAGTAGAATTTGAGAACACTGCAAGAAACTTAACAGGTCAAACGTGAAAAGGAATGCTTGGTTTTCCCTCTCAGTTTGTAAAACAATTACATAAGTGTTTTGTGAGCGAGAACTTGGTGTGGCAGTTGCTGGGCACCAACAAAACACGCACGACTGTAATTGACAATTTTGGTAGAGAGGACTGATTTGCAATGTAAAGTGAACAGCAAAATCTATATTTTTTATCTCTTTCCTGGAATGGGGATTCATTATTCGTACTCACCGAAGGTACTTTGATGCTGTAAGCTATGACGGGCGTTTTTAATATGCGCATTATTGAAATAAAAGAGCTACAGGGACAGCAAAACTCGATTGAAATAAAGTGAGTTTGCATATATTTCAGTATACATTCATTTGTTTGTTACTTTTATTGATTCATTTATTTATATGTCATAATGTTTGTTTTGAATAAGTCACTATAATATGCTGAAAATAAGGATAATTTAGGAATAAACATTTTAGAATTAAAGCAGAAGGGTTTAAATCACACATTCATTCACAAAATAATTGTTAATTTGTACACATATATTTAAATAAATATACTTTTAACTAAATATTATATACAAAATAACTGTATGTGCTTTCATTTCTGAACGAGAAAATCTGGCGTAAAGAAATGATTTCCCTAACAATATGCAAGTTCATAGCTGCTTTGCACTTTAAATGCAAAGGGAAATAATTAATTTTATGTAGACATGGCCTTGACTTTTAAAACAAAAGAAAGAAAGAAACAAAGGAACAACTATTTACTTTATCGCTTTTGGAATGTGTTATTTTATTTTTTTTTTTTTTTGTTTGTTCTAAGACACTAAAAAAATTCAGCTGTTTTACAGTTATAAATAAACATAAATCCTATTTTGAGACAGAAATATAATGGGATGACGCATAGAAAATTTATATTACTTTATTTACAATGATTTTACTTAGAACAACTTTTCTTAACATAAATAAAATGTTGACTTCATTTGAGAACCATTTTATCTAGACTCCTTTTACTTTATTTTTTTACTAAATATTTCCTATTTGAAATGAAATATTACGCAAGGAGGCTACTACAATATATCTACACAGCACGAGAAAACTTTTCATTAAATTTATTATGCAGGTTCTCGCAGAATTCGACCGCACAAATTGGTAGGATTATAAAGGGCTCTAAGATAAACAATCTGAGACAGGGAATCTATAGGTTATTGGTTTTAAATTCTTTGCTACTGCATGAACTGTATTAGGGGTTAGAATGCCACTGATCAAACCGCAGTGGACCGTGACGTGAATATCGGATTTCGGAGAGCGTAAACTTAATGGTATTGTCTGGTGTTATGCTAAAGATGCTAAAGGTTTGAGCCTCCATAGATACCCTTACTACTTTCTCAACATGTACTATGTACATAGTATATAGACAAGGTATTGTAATGCACCCAAAAATTCGATACCGAGATTTCTACGGAAATATATGTCTTGACACCCCGGAATCCAAAAAAAAAAAAAAAAACATTTTTAGAAAAATGTTCGTGTGTGAGTCTGTCTGTCTGTGTGTGTCTATGTGTATCTGTGTGTGTCTGTGTGTATGTGTTTGTGTCTGTGGGCAGCATAGCTCAAAAACGAAGATACCGTTAAATACCAACTTGGCATTTAAATTTGGTATTTTCCAAGGATCCGACAAGAAGATTTTCAAGAAAATCCCCCACCCCAAACTACCCATTACATGGAACTTTTTTTCGAAAATGTTGATTTTCTCAAAAATGCCTCTAACAATTTTGATTAAAATGTCGTATATTCAAGATATTTACCTGATAAATAATATGTACATATTGAATTTTCTGGACATAGCCTCTGAAGACTACTTTATTCTAGATGAATTTTACGGACTTTTGCATAACAGCTAAACCGTAAGATAGACAAAAACTTCTGCACAAAAAATGTAGAGCACGTTAAAACACACAATTTATGTTATATACATTTTTTTCGTGGTGTTGATCGTTTGTTTGTTTTTTTTTTATAGATATTCCTTGTTTATGGTTTCAAGTTTGAAAAACTCATACATTTCTCATACAGGAATTTGTCAACTCATGTTCCATACAAACAAAGGAACTTCAGTCACATAGCAACCAGCTTTTGACTATCACTTCAACCCCTATTTCGCTTCTTCTTAAAAGGAAGCAAGTAATAAGATTATTTTTGCTAATTTTTTCTCGATAAACAAGTAAATAGAAGAATAAGCTTTTTAAGAATAATTTGTTGCACAGATGTAGAGAAATTTGGCAAATAAAATAAATGTAATGTACGATTAGCGTGTTGGTGCAGTGGAGAACGTTTCAATAACACATGAAGGGGTTAACTTCTCCATACCCCCCGAAGTAGTTTTTAAAATACAGTTTATCACACATAGATGTGTTATGCACGTACACAATCTACGGTACTATATTATCGTTGTGTCAAATGACTTCAAATGAAGTAAAATGAGCAACCAACCTGTAGTATATGTAACTACATAAAACTAATGAAGAGCTAGGTACTAATCAGGAAAGTAGATTCAACAATTTCATCTGTACATGAAAGGCACATAAAAAGAGACTTCGAGAAATACCACAATATCAGAAGCACAAAATACAACAGAGGAATGCTCAATGTGACAACTACAAGATCCGTACATAAACCTCGCACCGTGTCCAAAATTCTAGGAGTGTTGTGAACATCACTAGCCAGCTAAAGGTCGTGTCAGTTATTGTTTGATCCGATGCGCAATGTACCAAAAAGCACATGAGCTCAGAAGTTTTGCAGCTCAGATTAGCCTGGGGTGTTTGTGTGATCTCCGTTTTGCATCTCTTTGAAACAATTTATTTCCTTACACATAATCAGAGCTAGGAAGTTCGTACCGTTCGCTATTTCGTATACAGGTTGCGACAGACCATCTCGCCTAATCAAAGCAAGTCATTGATAAGAACGCATGAGCGGAGACAAGTAAACAGTACTGTTTCCAGAGAACAAAAGTGACTTATGAGATATTCTTAGAAACACATCTATTTAGATCATTAATCATGAACAACATACAACTTTTTACATTATATAAGGCTGACTCTGATTTACTTCTTTATGAAAACACTCAGGCAATTATAATACGGATTGCAGTATTTACTGATTGAATATAAAATAATATCCAAATAATAAAATTAGTTTCTTAAATATCTTCAGACTCTTACTAGGTAAAAACGAAAGCAGGAAGTTTATTGATCTGCAGCAGTATTATTGAAAACTATATATAGGTAATTCTGAAGTCTTTCAAATAAAAAAAAAAAAACTCATTCTCCGTTCCGACAAATAAGATTTGTAATGCGAAAAGGTCGTTCTACTTCGCATGATGTGATCGGGGCATATTAAAAACATTTTATTAGTTTCGTATCATATCACCTAGCAAATAGCATTTGATGTGATCTGAAAGCGTAGCTTGCATGTGACACATCACACTGAACCCTGCATTCTTTTCAATTTCACTTTTCAGGTTCAGGTTCATCATTTCAGGTAGGATGTTCGTGGATTGGTAGATCCGTCTTGACAGTTCTACATGCCGCACAGATTCACCTCAGCTCTATACCTCTGAACTGTAACAGTGTGCTAGTTGAGTGTAACTTTTTGAACTAATTTGCAATCAATAATATACTTCTGTGAAGCTGTTCTGTTACTAGACGTTTGACAGTTTGTGTACTAGAACTGCCATCGATTTCTAAATAAGTACATGAATAAGTACACTGGTAGAAAACTTAATGTTGTTTAAAGAAATTGTTATCTGTGTTATACAGTGATACCTGTTTTACAGTAATGGGTTGCACTCTGCGTTGACCTTTGCTCGTGCAAGTAGCGCCGCATGGTATTGCCAAGTCTGGTCGCTCTTACTCTGCATAAGGAAATTGGTACGAACTTCTTAGCTCTACACATAATGTGTATACTTTTACAATATGAACACAATGTTTAGGAATTCATGTTTCTCACAGCAGCCACGTATATGCATTAGATAAGATTGTCATAAGCTTGTTCTCGCTGGACCATAATAGTTGCCTGATATCTATATGCAGAACTGTTCAAATTCTGAGCAATAATTAGGTGTTTTTTTATTCTATCTCAAAAACATGATTCAGTTACTATGCTTCATAGCACACATTACATAAATGTTTTCAGCAAATCGAATTGTTTTATTGCTTTAATGTACACTGATACTTTGAAAATTACTACACTTAATATTGAACGACACAATTGTTTTGAAAGTTATTTGTACTGAAAGGTTTATCGTCTTTGCTTCATAAATGTAGATCAAGCGTATTAGTGCTGCTCAAACTGGCCGGTTCCCATGGCCGCGCTTGCTAAAGCGCCTCACGTTGGTGATTCGAGGCGCAGGGGATCGTGGACTTGAGTCACCCGATGAGCATGGCTGTTTGTATGTTTGTGAATGTGCACATGTATGTGTAAACTGGTAAACCGAAAAAAAGTAAATTTAGCGAAAAAAGGAGAAAAAAGAGGAATAAGAACAAGAAATACATCCTCGGAGTCACGACCAGACTCAGAAACTGCATGTTATGAGTAAAAAAATTGTTACCTCTTTAAGAAAAACAACAACATTAGTAACCTCAAAAAACTTGAGAGAGCTGTGCGGACTTTGTGTCGTGAGATTCGATGACTAGCGCTATACCGTCTCAACCACCCATATATATTAGAGTGTGGCACTCTCGCTAGCTACATATGATCCGAGATCAACCGAAATGTTATCAGCGAAGTGCACAATGGGCAATTTTGCCAATAATTTGAAATGTCATAGGGATTGCATACCAATACTGCGTTCATTCGATTATTGGCATACAAATGAAAATAGGAGACACACATCCACATTGTTTTAAGTTACGACCATTGTTGTGTGATCAAAAAATATGCCATAACTTTGACATTAGGCAAAAGGAATAATAGGTTCCTATCTCAAACTGTTTATCTAGAACCCGTCTACAATCCTGCCAATTTGTGCGGTTGAGTTCTGGCATCTGTATAACAGTTTTCATTAATAGTGGAACAAAATCGAAATTCAATGGGAACATATAGTCATATTAATCAGTGGATTCTTAAGTTAAGCGTCTAAAGTAAAGAAGCATTAATTAAAAGTAGGAGAACTTGGTTTTAAAGGCTCTTTTTTAATTTATTTATTTAAGGCCACTTTATAAAAATAAAGGTCATCAGCAACCACAATATTCTTACAAGATCAATGTATATACAAAAGTTTAATACAAATATATTACAGCTGTGGTCATAAACTTAACTATTTGAACTTTGGTAACAGTAAAATATAGTACATGTAAACAATTGATAAACAATTATAATAGTATTAAACTCTGGTTATAACAATTAAATCACACTATAACATAAGACAACATTTGTGATGTCTCCATTAACTGGATAACTTTTCTGCATCCTTCCGTTGTATTAAATATGTACTACAGATCACTCTCGAGGTTTAAGTTCCTTGTCTCGTTCAGTAAAGGATAAGGTGGGATGTTGATCCGACTTCTCGGGCTGAACATTTTGGGCAAGGATATTTTAAAGGCTTTATTTCAATTCTAAAATAATTTATGGCCTTTTAAGACTAAATATAAGAAGTATCTTTAGGTAACAAACACACTCAATATGTAATTGATGCAAACATATAAAACAATTGAGTTTTGTTTATCTATAATGTGACCAATTACAATGTTCACTTAACATTTACAGTATCATTTTGATTACAAAATAACTGACAACAACATCCAAAAATTAATTAAAAAAGTGAATCATAGAACATAAAAAGTAACCCAACATAAATACAAAAAATAGAAAGTTGGTAACGTTGATTTATATGTATACCAAAAGTATCTACTATTGGTAATAATAATCACAGTATGCAGCAAATCTATTGATATTGATATGAAATATATCAATGTTTAAGGAATGTAGTTTACTGCATAGTGATTGTATTATAAGCACAGGCGAATACTTATGTGAATCAGTGTTAGCTCTCTGAAGGAAAAAAAAATTGCGAAATTTATTTGGTGCAATTTGGAACGTATGATGAGGTTTGCCATAAATAACAACTACTAATAAATAAGAATTACTAATAAGCCACGTTATAAACAAGTTAGTATAATTGGTTTATTAATATCAATATAAAACATTGAAACTACATAATACATTTAATCATCTAAAGACTTTTTTGATCAGAAATTAACTAATGTAAACTGTGAAAGGTGTCTTTCCTAAATAAGCAAATAATTATTTTCACATTTAAAATAACATTTTCGTCGCACTCCTGTGTGAGATTTGCAAATGCTGTAACCTGTTTTTAATTTAAATTAATGAAATTACAATGTTTTAACGGCCATGTCCTGGCTACTATATTTTCCCGTTGTCAAAGTTTTGTTTTGTTCTTCAGCTTCCTCTGTATCCTGGTTCTTACCGAAGAAGACGTCAATACATATCTTGAGTTGCAGACATACGTATACAAAAATATTGCATTTTTAGCCATTTGTATTCTCTTGTGGCTTTATTTTCCCGGTAATATGGTGTTACTGGTGTATGTTTTGTTAGCATTTAGGTGCAGGTATAAACATTCATGAGATACACACAGAAACATGGTTACATTTTGGTGCCAACTTTATTTGCCCTCTGCTGGATATACATGTTTTTGCCTCGGTGGAGTAAAGCCTCCGGGGAGCAATAAGGAGTACCAACTTTGCCACAGGGTGAGAAGCGAAAGAAAAAGTCCTTGCAGTAAGTTGAGATTTCACAGCACAAGTTTACCAAACTCAGTTCCTTTCGTAAAACTTCGCGGAAACGATTCGTAAACTTTTGACAGCAAATAAAACATCGCAAAATAGTTTCAGGAAACTTAAATAAAGAGAAATAATAACTCGTTTGAAAGAATGATGAAGGGTCACAGAGGTAAAAAGCGTATTTTATGTTTGGCTTTGGCTTACTTGCTGCTTTAGTATTTGGTGAGAAAGTTAAAAGTCGAAACAGTCAAAAGTTTCTTTAGATTTTGCTTAGAAAAGCCGTATACCAATATGAGAACACACTTTGCTACTTGATACCGCGCTCTTTAAAAATCCAAAGGAAATAATCTGATTAAAATGACGTTAAATTGCAATTTTCTTTAGAGGAGTTAGATTAATTATAAAAGGTCATATCAACAGGGGTTCACATTTCAAAGAATAATCGCTCTCTGTTGCGTAAAGGTCACCAAGGTTACGGGTTCAAACCCTGGCGGAGGACGATGGATATTTTCGGGCGTAAAAATCCTTAGCAAGGCTTCCTTCGGAAGGAAAGTAAATCCATTGGTCCCGCACGTAAAAGAACCTGAAGCCTGATAAAGAGGACTCTGAGCAAATTAAGCAGCCTTTCACGCCCAGTATAGAATGGGACGCTGAAAACCATAGCAGTTAAAGAGTGTCCAAAAATAAACTCCATTTTCATTTCCTTTCATTTCAATCAGTTGCAAATCACTTACATTTGGTTTATAAAATACACCCTATAAAACTAATCTTTTTCTGCTGGTCCCAGGAAATGAAATTCTTAAGATGCAATGTTTTTGGCAGAAGGCTTCCTTTGTAACGTCAGCCGCAAAATCAGTTTATAGTGCAATGTGTACTTTACCCTCTTTCACCAACAATGTATTACAGTGCTTCCATGCAGTGTACCGCTGATTCCTATCTTGAATGAGTTAAGAGGTAAAACGGAAATAATGCAAATTTACTCTTCACAAGTTTAAAATAAGCTATTTATTACATTTCTGTTTGTCGTTACTTGAGTTAGTACCTTAGTGTTTCTTTGTTTATGTTTATCATAGCTCACTTATCTTAATATTAGTGTACTTAGCTGCAAAGTTGTATTTGACTTTCCTTCTTTATTCTGGTTTGAGGGATGTTACATCATTATGTTACTATTGTAAATATGGAAGGCCAATTTTGATATGTGAGAAAGTTGTGAAACTGGAGTAAGATAACAGAAGATTAAGAACTATTTTGAACAAACAAGATATATTAATAGCAAAAATTCTTTTAGTAAATAACAACTTACAGTCTTAATAGAAGAACCTGACTTTTGAGGAATAACTATTTAAATCGATTCCAGTATTATCACTAACGAAAATTAAAATGTTGATGAAGTTTTGGAATGAAAGACTGTATAAATATAAATATATTCAGGGCTTTCATTTCAAAACATCTCATATTAAGTTATTTAAATGTAATTAAATGTTAACAAAAGCACGTCTACTCATTTATGAAGGGGCAGGCTTAAAACTGGTTCTTAAATGTATTTTAGGTATCACCCCCTCACCAACAGCAACACACTATGACATTTCAAATGGCGCCCCTATATTTTTACCCATATATGAAAGAGTTTTCAATTGTTTATTCTTCCCATTAATTTATATATATTTATATATTAAATTATTAGCAAACATAATTATTTTTATTGGGGAAGATCGTTTTGAAAATTTCTGGTGTACTAAATGATTGTAAAATGCTGTCTGTATTCATTTAAAAGAGAGAACGGAACTCATAATCATTTATGGAACTAAAAACCGTTGAGCCTGTAGAACTTTTACTGCTTTAAACAAGAGATAGCTAGAGAAAAATCTATGTTATTGGTGTCATAGGTCTTCTACGCAATTTTCAAGAAATGGTTTTGTATACAACAAAGCAATGAAATTTCTCAGACTTAAATGTTAGATCATTTCATTATTAAAATACCATGTCCATTCCAAAATGTCTGCTGTAACAAACTTTTCGTTATTTCTATAGGTAAAATGCTAAAAATAAAAATATCGATATGCTTCTATCTTATGAATTTCTCTACCTCTGTAACAAATTAATGTTAATAAGCTTATTCTTCTATCTACTTCATGCTAATCAAGAAAAACATTATCAGAAACGGTCCTATTACTTAGTTCCTTATAGGTAGAAGGGAACTAAGGGGATACACTAGTTAAACTGACAGTCAAATGCTTTAAAATGTGGTTGCTATGGTATAGAAATCCGATTTTTTTTGCGTAGTCAGGTGTTGGCTAGTTCCCATTATGAGAAATCAATAACAAGGAATATCTTAAAAACGGTTAACTCCAGGAAAAAAATACATATACCATAAATTGTGTATCTTTACGAGGTCTATATTTTTGTGTACTAATTTTTGTCCACCTCTTACGGTTTACCAGTTACGCCAATTTCATTCATAATAAAGATGTCTTCAGAGGCTATTCCCAGAAAATTCAAGGTATACATTTTATTTGTCATGTAAATAGCTTTAATACACGATATTTTAATGAAAATTTTTAGGATCATTTTAGAGAAAATCAAAATTTTCAAAAATTTTTCCATGTAGGCAGTAGTTGGGTGATGGGAGGATTTTCTTGAAAATCTTCGTGTCGCATCCTCGGAAGATGCTGAACTTAAACATCAAGTTTGGTATCTAACGGACTTTTCGTTTTTGAGCTATGCTGTCTTCAAACACACACACAAGGACCTTTTTCTAGAATTGCTTCTTTTTGGTTTCAGAGGTTCCAAAACATGTATTTCCGGTGAAAGTTCGGTGTCGAATTTTGGATGCAATGCAATACCTTCTCTATACAAAAGTAAAAATTGTATCGCTATAAAATGCAAGCTCAGCAATAGCACAGCAGAGACGGTTTTGATAGAAGAGTAGAAGTTTGTGAACACATGTCTCAGAGAATGGAGGATTATCCAAATGTAACACAAACTACTTCTTTTAATGATGAAGCGACTTTTTAAATGCGTTACTCAACAACATAACTGTAAGTACTAAATCAATGAAATGCCTCGTGTATTTCCGCATTGGATTAAAGTGTGTCTTAACATTATGGGTGATGACATTGTTGGACCGATTTTCATTGCAGAAAACCTGACTGGAAAATTATATCTCAACGTATTAGAGAATGCAAATTAGAGAATGCAATTTACCTATTTATCAAGCAGTCGCTAGAAAGCTAAGAAAAGAGATGTTGGACGAACAAAATTTTAGTTTACAATAGAAGGGAGCTTTTCCACAACTATCCACTACCCTGCCTCAATGGCTAGATAAAAGACTTCCAGGTAAACGAATTGGCAGGAGAGGTGCTGTAGAATGGCCGACAAGGTTTCCAAACCTGACGCCGCAATGGGGTCATTTTTATCCATGTAAAGGGTAGTTTTGTTTGGGGGGATTTTTCTCAAAATTTTCGTGTCGCATCCTCGGAAGATACCAAACTTAAACGCCAAATTTGGTATTCAACGGTCTTTTCGTTTTTGAGCTACAGATAGACTGACACACACACACACGGACCTTTTTCCAAAAATACCTTTTTTGGATTCAGTGGGAACCTAAAACATGTATTTCCGTGGAAATCTTGGTATCGATTTTTTGGGTGGAGTGCAATACCTTCTCTATACACTATGTACATATACGCGTAGATAAAGTAAAAATTGCAAATGCTACCAAATGAGAAATTCAAGCTAAAAGAAGCAAATCGGTTCTGTTAAATAACCATAAAGTATAAAAGCCGATTTATATTATGACATCAAAAACACAGAACTTGTTGAATACTTCAGTTTCATTTTAAGATTAGAAGTGCTTCAGCGTAATATGTCAATTACGTGCATTAGCAGTATTTTTTTCCCGCTTTACAGAGGAGGCTAAGAAGTTGCCGCTTGATACAGGTGCAAGTTTGTGACCTCAAACGTGGATATCAAACATTAAGTAGAGCAGGATTCTAGAAAATAACCTCTCACATTGGCATCCAACTTTATTCCACTTATTGAGACACGTTATAAAGCTTAAGACTGCAGCATTGCGTGGAACTTTAAGCTATTATTACCAAAAAGTTAAAGAATTCAACTGAAACACTATCAGGGTTACAGACGAGCACTTTTATACAGGTTGTTGAATGTATGGTTGTCTGCAATAGACCAACATTACTGAAGAGCCAGTACGGCGTTGATTAAACTTCTCTGATTTGCTGACAGCCGTGATCATGCAATGTTCAAACATTCTCTGATTTGATGCTATTTGCTGACAGCCGTGATCATGATATGTTGAAACATTCTCTGATTTGATGCTATTTGCTGACAGCCGTGATCATGATATGTTCAAACATTCTCTGATTTGATGCTATTTGCTGACAGCCGTGATCATGCAATGTTCAAACATTCTCTGATTTGATGCTATTTGCTGACAGCCGTGATCATGCAATTTTCAAACATTCTCTGATTTGATGCTATTTGCTGACAGCCGTGATCATGCAATGTTCAAACATTCTCTGATTTGATGCTATTTGCTGACAGCCGTGATCATGCAATTTTCAAACATTCTCTGATTTGATGCTTTTTGCTGACAGCCGTGATCATGCAATGTTCAAACATTCTCTGATTTGATGCTATTTGCTGACAGCCGTGATCATGCAATTTTCAAACATTCTCTGATTTGATGCTTTTTGCTGACAGCCGTGATCATGCAATGTTCAAACATTCTCTGATTTGATGGTATTTGCGGACAGCCGTGAGCATGCAATGTTCAAACATTCTCTGATTTGATGCTATTTGCTGACAGCCGTAATCATGCCATGTTCAAACATTCTCTGATTTGATGCTTTTTGCTGACAGGCGTGATCACGCTATGTTCAAACATTCTCTGATTTGATGCTATTTTCTGACAGTCATGATCATGCTATGTTCAAACATTCTCTGATTTGATGCCTTTTGCTGACAGCCGTGATCATACTATGTTCAAACATTCTCTGATTTGATGCTATTTGCTGACAGCCGTGATCATGCTATGTTCCAACATTCTCTGATTTGATGCTATTTGCTGACAGCCGTGATCATGATATGTTCAAACATTCTCTGATTTGATGCTTATTTGCTGATAGCCGTGATTATGCTATGTTCAAACATTCTCTGATTTGATGCTATTTGCTGACAGCCGTGATCTTGCTATGTTCAAACATTCTCTGTACTTAACTTTTGAAATAAAACTTCTTCTGCTTCGACTTCACGGTTTTGAACTTTTCAATCCGTTCCAGATCCAAATTGGTCTGTCCAACCTTTCTTCGGTCTTACTTGGTTTCTTTTACCTTTAGGCTTATAATATTTGGCTATTTTAGGTATTCTATTATTATTATTATTATTATTATTCTTATTATTATTCATCCTTTGAACATGTTTTCCCATTAGATATGTAGAGTCATAC
The DNA here is from genome assembly GCA_030762935.1 of Hymenopus coronatus. Taxonomy (NCBI): domain Eukaryota; kingdom Metazoa; phylum Arthropoda; class Insecta; order Mantodea; family Hymenopodidae; genus Hymenopus; species Hymenopus coronatus. Next base: position 15,509,459 of record CM060885.1, on the reverse strand, counting down.
TGAAAAATTCAATGCCATAGCCGGGATTGGAACCATGGGTCTTCCGGTCTCTAGCCGGTTGATCTGGGGCTTCATTTCAAAATAATTTGAGATCATCTTGTGGTTTATCGGGAAACATGCGAGTCAGTCGAGAGGTTTAATGCCGTACCGGCAAGTTGCCATGGTAGTTCAGTGGTAGAGCAACCGGCTAGAGACCGGGAGATTCGTGGTTCAAATCCCAGCTATGGCATTGAATTTTTCAGGCTGACTCTACATAAGTAACTCCGGTCCTACACACGGTTTCTCTGAGAAGACAATTAAATTATGACATATTTTTCCACTGTTGTCTATGTTTCCAATTATATTACTTATTTTTTCTATTTTAATTCATTCCTATTTCTTGGCTGCGTTTTCTATCCATTTTAGTGTATCCTGCTATTACTCTTCCCAATTTAATTTCTGATGTCTGTATTCTGGTAGTATATCTTTTTGTTAATATCCACGTTTCTGATCGTATATCAGAGTTGGTGCTGCTATGGTTTTGTACAATTTAACTATAGCGTCTTTTCGGGCTTTGTTTTTAATGCTCTTTTTAGCGTGCCTCTTATTTAGTTAAATGTCTTTATTTTTTCTATGATACCCTGGTACGAGACATTACATCTTAATGCTTGAATTGTGATATTAGTTCATTATTATATTATCTGGTACTATTTTTGATCTGGTTGATTTATTTCCTCTGGAAGCCTCAGGTTTGTATTTATATGTTTTTACATTATCTAGTAAATTTTTAATCTGACTAGATTCTTATCCTGAAAGTCATAGTTTCAAATTTATTTACTATATTTTCATTCCGTAATCAGTAACAATTTTATTTAAACAATGTAACGTCTTCTGAGGATCATTATCATTTGTGGCCATTAATACCTGACCATCTGTGAATAACATCGTTTTTCAGTTTTACTGCTGATACATTAATACCTACATTAATTTTATTTGACCAAATTCTTACTACTTTCGTCAACATACAAATTAAAAGTACAGTTGGTAGAGGACTAGCTTGTCTTAGACCACTATTAACTGTTACTCGTTCTCTTTTATTTACTTCAATTAGTTCTAGTGGTATGCCTCCACTTTTTAGAATCTTTCACAGTATCGTTCGTGATACTTTGTCAAAAGCTTTATAATAATCAATAAATAGTAAATATGTCTTCAAATGTTGTTCTCTCATTTTTATATTGTTTGTTTCAGAGCAAAGATATTATCAATGACATTTCTTACTCTTCTAAAACATGTTTGTTCTGCCAGGAGTATTGATTGTGCTATATTATTTAGCCGTGTACTTATTATTTTGGCACGTATTTTGTAAGCGCACAATACACTAATCCCACTGTAGTTTTCAGGCCCTGTTCTTTTTCCTTTCTTAAATATTTGTTTTCCCAACACTTTTTTACAGTTTTGATAATCTTTCATGTAGTTTTCCAGTGGTAAATTTAATCAATTCTATATTCATTTCTACCTTTTACAATGTTCAATTAATTCCTCCATTTCTAGTTGGTCTGTTTTTATTTTATAAAAATGTTTTATTTCCCGCACTTGTTCGTGTACTTCTGCATTCTACAATCTCTTACAATATTCTTCCAATTCTTGATCTTCAGTAAGTTTTATATTTGCTTTGTATTTTTCCTTCATATTTAAGTTTGTGATAAATGTACAGCCTTTATCTTGGCGGCCATGCAGATTGAGTTCTAGATAAGCCATGTTTTTGTCCCAGTGATCTCTGTTCAATTTCTTTGTATATCTTTTAATTTCTGCCCTTTTCTTGTTATAGTTAGCTCTATTTCTCTCTGATAGAGAGATAGATTTGTTTCTTTATTTTTATTAATTCCTTTATTTCAGTGTTCCAAATTTTTAATTCCCTTTTCTACCTACTTATTTTCTTAGCGCCTAAAATGTCCTGTTTTCTATAACGTTGTTATAGCCATCCATTCTTCCTCAATCTTTATATCCTTTATGTTGTTTCATATAGTTCATTATGTATGCGTTTTTGATATATTTTTTTCTTTTTTTTACCATTTTCGATACCATTTTATTTGTAGCTTAATTCCGCTATTTAGCAGAAAGTGATCCGAGTGTGCATCACTTCTTCTAAAATCCTTTTCTTTTATTGCAGTAGCAAAATCTGTAATAGAGCAAAACCCTCTGTGTGTTATAATGTACATATGTATATCTTTATGTCGAAAGTATGAATTTGTAACCGTTAGATTATTATAACTTAGGAAATGCATTTAACTATTCTCATTATAATTCAGCATTTGCTCTGTATTGTTTCCTTTGATATTTTGTACCGGTACATTTTCAATTCTGGTGTTTAGATATCCGCCTATTATTAAAAATTCATTTGTATTTATGTTATCTACCACCTTCTCCAGTTGTTTATGAAGTTCATCTGATTCTGTTCTTCTGTTTTCTTCAGGTGCATACACTCATGTTACCATCAAATTTGCTCTTTGAATTTGTAATTTTACTAATATTATTCTTTCATTAATTCATTGCTAGGATTTAATGTGTTTCTTAATTGTTTATGTATTAATGTGGCCACTCCTGCTTTAGTTCTTATATTTATATACCCAGTGCTATACAACATTGTATAATATTTTAAATCCAAACTTCCTTTTAATTTCTTTTTTGTGTCTGTAATTACTGCTGTATGTCCATGTTTGCTTTTGTGAGATCTTCTTCTAGTTCTTCTTTATGACGTATACCTCGTATATTTCAGTTGTTGTTACTTTGATTTGTTTTGATATTCCAAATCCTTTATCTTTGCTTGGTCACGTGAATCTGTCCGGCTTTTACTTTGGAGATTGAGAGTAAGTGTGGTGTCCCTTGGATACGCTAACAACGGTTTGTAAGGTAAGTTGAAAAAGTCTGTCTCTTTTGAGCTTCTCAACAAAACTCCTGTCTTTATTGACCCCAGGCAGAGAGCTGCCTTATACGCCCTTTTGATCGTTGAGATGGGTCTGCAGCTATTCCTTGAAGAGTGGGCGCTTCTTCTGTATTGACCCCAGGCAGAGAGCTGCCTTATACGCCCTTTTGATCGTTGAGTTGGGTCTGCAGTTATTCCTTGAAGAGTGGGCGCTTCTTCTGTATTGACCCCAGGCAGAGGCCTGCCTTATACGCCCTTTTGGTCGTTGAGATGGGTCTGCTGTTATTCCTTGAAGAGTGGGCGCTTCTTCTGTATTGACCCCAGGCAGAGGCCTGCCTTATACGCCCTTTTGGCCGTTGAGATGGGTCTGCAGTTATTCCTTGAAGAGTGGGCGCTTCTTCTGTATTGACCCCAGGCAGAGGCCTGCCTAATACGCCCTTTTGGTCGTTGAGATGGGTCTGCAGTTATTCCTTGAAGAGTGGGCGCTTCTTCTGTATTGACCCCAGGCAGAGAGCTGCCTTATACGCCCTTTTGATCGTTGAGATGGGTCTGCAGTTATTCCCTGAAGAGTGGGCGCTTCTTTCGACAGTCAAATCGTCTAAAGATTTTCTTCGTCGCTAAGATCTTCACCCGTAACCCTGGGGTCGCCCTCCGTGGAGTAATACTTAACATGTTAACTTCATATACCCAAGTTAGCGGGTTCAAACCCGGCGGAGGACGATGGATTTTTTGGGTGTAAAAATCCTTAGCCTGGCTTCCTTCAGAAGTGCTATCTAATGAAATCCCTATCCGCTACCCCCTTATAATAAAACGCTAAGTTAAAATTGACTTCGTTTCAAAGTTTGGAAAATAATATATTTAACCGTTTGAAAGAGAGAGTTTTGAAACCATTAGTACGCTATTACTTATATATGATGGTGGAAGTATCATGAGTGCACTGGCTCTTAGTGATGATGGGGCATTGGATTTTTTTTTTGTTTCCTTTCTTTCTTTCTTTCTTTCTTCAGAAAAGCTAAGCTCATAACTTTAAAAGAGCTGCAAGTGGGAGATAAATTAACAGTTCTATAGTGGGAATCAACACTAAATTTATGGTGCATATTATGAGAAATGATTCTTTTTATTGTTTCAGAAGAGTTTCTCTTCGTATCATTTTTTGAAACTTTTGTCTCAGAAGTCTTGCTCCATTATATATTTGCAGTTATCAGTAGGAGTATTTAAGGTGAGTCGAAATGGGATTTTCATAATTTTTTTCCACTTCCATGTTTTAATTGCATATAAATAAGATCTGAAGCTTCCCTGGCGACGTATTAATTCAAAATCTTCTCGGGCTTCTAGCCAGGTAAAAACTTGGCTTGACACCAACGTTTCGAAGAAGTGCATCTTCCTCGTCTTCAGGGTGAACTGATGGTTTGAGCTTGCGGAGACTGGTATTTATAAGAGCTGGGATGAAGCTAACATCTGATTGGTTCGCGTCATATTTGGCCTGGTATTTAAGATGACTGAGACATTTGCCAAGGTAAGCAGCATCGGGCCTGGTCCCTCTCTGGGTGGGTGGCCACTCGGATAGGTAACCCAGCCCGGGCCGGCTGCACAGAGGGAACACCCTGCCCAATTAGTTTGACAAAGACAAAAACGCTTGCATAAGACTACATCTTTTATATCACACGGGTAAATCCGCAAGAAAAGCGGATAGGTACCGTGGTGATTTGCCCCCGCCCGAGTACACTCGGGCGACTAGTTCCTGCTCCTGGCTCCTGGCTCCTGGCACGCACTTCGTAGAAAACTATTTATAGCAGTTATTCGGCTAATGTTTTGTGTTTGAGCACGCACCTGCTAGAAAATAAGTCTTGGAAGAACGATTTTGATTAAATTATCACATATTAAAGATATTTACCTGACAAATAAAATTATACTTTGAATTTTCCGCGTATAGCCTCTGAAGACTACTTTATTCTGGACGAATTTTACGACATTTTGCATTAGTGCTAAAAAGTTACCACACAAAAATGTAGAGCACCTTGATACACACAATTTATGTTATACACTTTTTTTTCTTGGAGTTGATCTCTTTTTAGATATTCCTTGTTTTTGGTTTCAACTTTAAAACAATTATACTTTTCTCATACAGGACTTTGTCAACTTCCGTCCATATAAACAAAGGAATTTCAGTCACATAGCAACAAACTTTTGACTATCACTTTAACGTATGGTACTCCCTTATTTCGCTTCTACTTACAAGGAAGCAAGTAATAGGACTATTTCTGCTAATTTATTCTCGACTAGTATGAAATAAATACTGGCATAAGCTTCTTAACAATAATTTATTGTTGAGATATAGAGAAAAGCATGTGAATGTAACACATCAGATTTTTTGTGTTTTATTCCGCTGAACTCTAATTGGCTGTTTATCTCGATTAGCATGAAGTAGATAAAAGAATATTCTTTTGTAACAATTATTTGTTTTCAAGAATAGTTAGAAAAAGTCGTGTGAATGGAACACATTACACTTTTTTCTTTCTTTCTTCTTCATTAGCTCAGAACATTTTGGTTCATTTATGTCATTCAATTTTTTTGAACCTAAATAATATGTCAGTTACTCAGCACTTCTATAGTCATGTGCAACGTTCTCAATTACTGTTTGCCTGCGGTCAGTCGGACATTTGAGCGCGTTCAATGCGACTTTTCGGTGCCTCGACAAAGATGAAACTTAAACGAGGAACTTAGCTTATTATAGTCAACTCCATAATAAGCTAAGTAAATCGATCGCTCCGGGTGCTGGAGCATCAATTCGGTTGATTGGTTTCAAGTTACAGAAAATGAGTGCCCGTTTATATTTTCTTTAAGGTATTAACTACGAGATAATAGACATGGATCACAGAGACTATCATCACCGTCATTCGTACAGCGTGATGATGAATTACCCCCAACAATGTACTATGCCACAATGGAGATCATTTTCCCTGCACTTTCTTCGCACGAGGAGAACTGGGAAGTCTCCTATCATTTAGACCATGCCTGCAACTGCACGTTCCTGCAACATCAGCTTCGTCAGCCAAGTGACAACATTTCATGGAACAGCACTCCATCACTCTGCATGACAATACAAGATGTCACACCGCTGTTGCTGTTCAGGATATTATATTTCGTTGTCAAAGTGATATTCTGGGACATCCACCGTACCCATCTGACACGAGTCCCTGTGATTATGGTATATTTGCAAAGTGAAAGAACCACTGCGAGGGATCCGGTGCAACAACAGATATACATGCTATAAGGCGTCAATACTAGGCATCAACAGAAAAAGACGCGCAGATGGTTTACAACGTCCTTCAAACATTTGGAAAAATATCATAAATAACGAAGGAGATTATATTGAAACTGTGTAGCTATAAGCACTTCTGTTAATAAAGTGATTTAAGAGAAAAAAAAAAATTCTCATGTCTTTTGATTCAGCCCTTGTATTTTGAAGAGTATTGGAGGACGATTCCGGGTATCATAAGATACAGTGTGGAAGCAACGTTATATCTAAATCATTTCAGAAAGAGGCAACTACTTGGAAGTGTATGGGAAAACCATTCCGTGGCAAAAGACACGCTGTTCAAGAAGTTGCAAAAACCGGATCGTTTTCAAAGAGCCAACTAATATGAGGATATGAAATGACCGAGAGTTTCCTACGAACCGCCATCATCGAAAGTCTTTTAACTCTAGATTATATGGTACTGAGTGTTTAATATTCTGATGTTACTATTTATGACATTCATTGAACTCCTTTACACATTATTATTGCTTTGTTAGATATAATTGCTTCTCTTCGTCCACGATTTGTACGTTTTCCGAAAATTAAGATTTAGTTAAACTGTTGGATATACAGATGTCTTGCGATCTATGACTTATGAGTATGTGTTAAAACAACGCCAGTCGTCATTTGAATAAGCTATTTGCAGATTTTTTGAGTTATCTAACTGGGTAGGTCAAATCGGGCTATGAGTGCAATAGGTGCATACTGAAGTGAAGCTGAGCTCCACAGAGCTGAAAGTTATGTGACATGCTCTTTTGAGAAGGAATTTCCCCTGAATTATCCGAATAGCACACTCAAATGGAGATCAATTTCAAAACCTCTTGAATGTGAGGCAAAAGATCTATCCTCACACCACGGATGTGGGTTTAAGGTAATTGAAATTAAAATAAAAAGCTAAGAATAACGTTTTAAGCTGTTATTCACATCCAGAAAATATTAATATAAGTTAATGCATTATGAAGTATAATCAAAATCCCTATATTATGATATAATTGAGTCTACAAAGTATTTTTTATTAACCGAAAATTTACACATCATAACACGTGCTAATTTTATACAGCGATTTATTTGGTATTAGAATTCATCATCATCAAAGAAAAAATTGAAAAAAATGCTTTCATACATAACTTGACTCTGTAACTTCCTAAATTATGTAGTAAAATAAAGTGGCATTTCAATACTTTGGGAATATTTTTATCTTCTGACCTACATTAATTAACCCTTGTAGATACAAATCTTGAGCATTTTTAGCAGAAATATTGTAGACATTTTAAAACACACCCAAAACAGTTGTCTTCCCCTAGAATATCCAAGCACTGTCTTATACATATAAGGAAATAAACAAAATAAACCTGTTAGTAATTAGTAGTAAAGTAAATATTAAGAGTATACACTACTTTCTCAGTGACAAGGAAGACCTAGAGGAACTATCTTTCTGAACAATTGATTAGTATAAAGAAATGATGAACTGAAAGCTACAAAGAAACTGCAAGAAAATCCAGGTATTTTAGCGCCAATGTCTTGCCTATGTAGTTAATATAACTTTCACCTCTAAGTCGGGTTGAGTTTACTTTATTTACTTCACATGATGAAGAGTTTTCCCCAGTTTTCTTTTATGCATTTTGTCTTGTTAATCGTCACTGCACACACTATCAACATTTTCACGTGTGCCATTGGCGAGAGTTTAACTTTTATTGTTTTGGTAATATTTTATTGATTAAGAATTAATTAATTAATCTAAATGTATTGGGCTTTGATTTTTGCATACAAGCTTTGTTATAAGCTGATTCAGTAGCAGGATGGAAGTGACCAGCTTCTACCCATGGCACTCCTAGTGGACTTTTTGGTGACACCATCGGATATTCTAAAACATTTAAACATTCAATGCTGATTGGCTAAGACTTGAAGACCAGGACGATGGATCTACATATTAGGAGTACGGCCACCATGTTGGAAAGCCCTTCCGGGATGCCGTTAAATCTATTTAAGGGACTGCACCACCAGGTCTTGACCGTCGGGGAACCTCTGCTTGGTTTTGTGCGTCTTGAGGCGTCGCTCCGGGCTCAACCGCACAACTACGTTGATAACTGCATATCTCACCTCGCCCAGACATATCTCTTAAGGTAAGGCTTTGTGTTAGTAACCCCTGTAATCGGATTGACATTGGTCAGGGTTAATGGAATAGTTTGCAATCCCTCACCTTTGTAAACCAAACATTCGCTACCAACAAATGATTTAATATTAGCTTGATTTAAGTCTCGTTGTTATCATTTCTCTACCATCTGCCTTCCTTTCACTACCCTCAAATAGCTAGCCCAACTAGCTTTAACTCAACTTCTCGCTCAACCTGAGACATTACAAACGCCCTTTTTTAATGGATCGGTAGGCCTTGTAAAGGGTTTTTAAACGATAAAATCAGATAATTATTCAACTTGAGTTACAACCTTTTAAAAAGAATCGATTCAAATGCTATAATTATCTCAATCAGGTAAGGAATAGAAATTGCCTAACTATAAATACAGAGCCAGCAAAGTTAATATTTTACTCCACAAGTGTAGATAATGATTGCTTTAGAGTAGAATGGCAAAACTACTACCAATTTATGATGCCTTTTGCTTTAATGATTTTGGACCATACGTTATGTAAGATAGTTTAAGGTGACTTACGTAGGTGATCTAATTCAGTTATTTAAATGAATTTCCTTTTACACCCGTGTATACAAATCACGCTAGTGAGAACCCGTAATGGTATCTCCATTAAGGAGGGGCTCCCTGACCTTACTGGGCTCAGTAACCCGTTAGCACCTCGTTGAAGGACCCCATGCAAAGCCCTCAAATAGAATGACAGAAAGAGACATTCTAAAGCACAAGAGGGCCCATACCCTCAGGGGTTTGTGGACATGAGAATCTCGTGCTCGAAGTACCAGGGTAAAGTCCTTAACGGTGTAACTAAATGCGATGGAAGAGACGCTATCTTTACAGTGTTAATATGAGACCATTAGCTTAAAGATGACCATCTTATCATGTAAGATGTACCAACGTTTTCAGGCAACACTCTAATTTAATCCCAACCTTCAGAGAAATCGCCGAACTGACAATAACCATGGAAGGAAAAACGACAAATCTGATGTTACATTGTGGCGTGTATACTAGGTTCGGCTGATAAATCCCGGGCCTCTCAAGGAAACTGCACTTAATTTTTATTTCTTTTGCTTTATTTCTCACCATAATCTCCAGAAAGGCTAATACATCTGTCATATCCGTATTTAATAAAACCATCTCTGTAGTGAGTTTATCAAGGTCCTCAAAATAGCTCCAATGATCTTCTCGTTGCTGTGAAACCTTCCTCTTCCAAGAAATATTTTGAGGTTTGGGAACAGGCAGTTGTCACTGGGTGCTAGATCTGGTGAAAAGGGTGGATGTTCAAGAAATTTGAACTTTAATTCTCACATTTTCCCATTGCAATAACTGAATGATGGGCCGGCACATTGTCGTGATGAAAGAAGTTTTTTTGGCAAATGAGGTATTTTTCTTTTTACCTCATCGCTCAAACATTACACTAATCTTGCGTAGTAGTCACCAGTGATGCTTTTACCCTTTCCCAGGTAATCAATAAAAATAATTCCCTGTGCATCCCAGAAAACACTCGCCATAACCTTGTTAGCTGACAAAATTGACTTTGCCATTTTTGAGTTGGTTCACCTGGCGCAATCCACTGTTTTGACTGTGATTTGCTTTCTGGAGTGTAGTGATGTATTCAAGTTTCATACATGAGAATAAGCGTCTCAAAAGTTTACTGGGATATTTACGAAAGAGCTCCACAATCTTAACAGAGACATTTTTTCTTTGCAAATTTTGATCAGGTGTCAACAACCACGGTACCCATTTTGCACAGTCCTTGTGAAAGCCCAAAACATTACTTAAAATATCACCTGCACGTTCTTTCGATATGTTTACAGCCTCTATCTCAAAAAAACTGTAATCTGTGGTCTTCCAGTACTAAGCGATGAATTTTTTCAACGACCTCTGGAGTTGTCACTCCTACAGGGCGTTCTGAGCGAGGCTCATCACTAGTGCTCGTACGTCCCATTTTAAACTCTGTAACCCACCTTTTAATGATTGAATATGAAGGGGTAGTCTTTCAATGTACAATCCATTTCCTCCTTGATTTATTTAGGCGTTAAGCCTTTCAAATGGAAGTATTTAATCACTGCTCATTTTTCCAAATTCTCAATTTCGTGAAAAGTCTAAAGTTGTCTTGTTTAAAATGCTGTTATTTGAAAACTAAACAAGCTATTGGCCTATAACTATGCATACAAGGTATTCTATAATTAAAATACACGATTCTACCTCTAACTGGTCTAGTGGCGCCATATATATGTGAGGCCCGGGACTTATCAGCCGACTCTCGTACTAAGTACATGAGGTATTGTATTCCACCCAAAATTTTGATGTAGAGATTTCACCGACAGTACATATCTTAGAAAAAAAAAACGTATTTACGTGTGGCTATCCGTGCGTTTATCTAGCCAGCATAAGTCAAAACTGAAAAAAAAAAAACCTTGGTATTTAAGTTAAGTATTTAAGAATGCGACACAAAAATTTACAAAAAAAGGCCTCTATTTCAAACTACATTCTACATGGAAGGTTTTTCGAAATTTTCGATTTTCTCAACATTTGCTCTAACGATTATGATTAAAATACCGTATATAAAAGATATGTATATGGCAAATAAAACGTATAATCTGAATTTCCTGGAAATCTATTCTCTGAAGCTCTCTTCAATTCAGATGATTTCTGTATCACTGGCAAACCATAAGAGCTAGACAAAAACCTACTACACAACAAAAGCAAACAATTTATGTCTTGTACATTTTGGTTGTGCGACTTGCCATTTTATACATAATTATTGTGACTCATTTAAATTTTCAAATACTTAACACTTTTTCAACCATTCGACATCCGTGTTTCTTTTGTCATACTGCTAATCATGCAAACAGAACTGAATTTCAATGTCATTCAAATGGCAACAGATTTTAAAATTTGACTATTTCCTTCTACTTATAAGCAATTAGGTAATAAGACCACTTCTCTCAAATAGGATGAAATAGATAGAAGAATAATCTTTTGCAGAACAGGTAGGGAGAGTAACGAGAATGGAACACTTCATGTTCTTTCATCTACTTCACGTATATTGATATTAACTTGTGCGGAAATATTTTATAACATACTTCCTTGTAAATACACAGCAATAAGAGATTTCAGTAGGCTAAAGTGAAGTCAAATCCTTCAAAATATGGTCACTATGCATTGACATTGTGTTCCCTTTGCATGACCAAGATAAGGAAACATAAATTAAGATTTTTCATTTGAGAAATTTATAAGTTTTAAAATCGAAACCAATAATTAAGATTATATCCAGAATGGTTAGCTCTAAAAATATATTTGACATAACTTGTGAGTTTTAATGTGACCCATTATTTTTGCCTGTTATTCATAGTTTGGTTTTTAATCGATTTATCGTCGTTGAGTTACGTTGCTCATACACACACACACACACACACACACACACACAAACAAGGTTACAAACATCACACGAAACCTTTTCTATTTTTGTTTTTGATTCAGGAGGAGATGAAAAATATATATATAGTGAAATTTCAGTAACAAGTTTTTGTGGAATACAATACTCTCTAACTACATGTATTTACATTGTTGATAAACTATAACGATTTGGGATAACAGAAAATTTATCATTATTACTAGGAGTATACGAGGTGTAAGAAATAAATAATTATAACTACTTATGAATATATTTAATAAGAAGTTGGATATTGTCATTAATACAGAGACTAAGAATCAGTTAAAAGTCGCAACTGAATTAGAAATTACATTACGATATGTAGTTTTAAAAGAACTTCAGCAGGTGTTGCAATTTTGTTGTTGTTGTTGTTTTTTTATCATCCTTTAAATATTGATCATAACGGACGATATATGAAATCAGTGAAATATACTCAAATGATCCCGGTGTGCATGGAGTTTAAATTATTCGACATTTACCTTCTCAGATTAAGGAAAAACTCCGAGAAAAAATATTCTTATCTGGCTAACACACCCCAAAAAGGATTCGAACTCGCGACCTCTTAAATAAGAGGCAGTCACCCTACTCCCACATAACCGAGACGGGCTCGTTGCAATGTTGTTAAATAAGCGTGTAAATAATATTCAGATTTATGCATTCAATAGCTGGCAGGATTAGCTTTATGAACTCCAGGTACAAATCAATTAATAAAGCATACCTCCCCATCCATTTAAAATTATTGCGCAATTATATAAAGGATTTGTATAGTGAATCCCCTCCTTTACCCTTTATATGATTAAACTGCAGGTACAATTCAATTAATAAAACATACCTTCCCCATCCATTTAAAACTTTTACGAAATTATAGGAGGTCCATTTCACAAGTCATGGCACCTATTTTTTATCAGTCAATAAAGTTGCAGGAAACAAAACTCAGAATATGCTATTGAAAGTCGCTGGAATGTTCTTTTCAGTGCTGGTACTAATTTGGGATCATGTTACAAAGAATTATAGATACGGGACATTGAAAAATGCACAAATAGTGATCATTGTTTTATGCGTACGACCTTCAAAATAATCCCCCAAGGCTTCCAAATAACTTTGGTACTCACGCAAATTTAATGTATGCTAGCTGCTTCACTTTAGTGATATTCTTCTTGGAGCACATCCTCTAGGATACTTGCATGTGTCTACTAGCACCTACCAATGCACTCAGACGTCAGCTGGTGGTGATATCCCGTTCTATGTGCATGCTTTCTAATTTATATATTGCAATAACCGCATATTCAGTATTCGGAATATATAAAGTAGTTGCCATGACTTATGAAATGAACCCTCCTATAAACGAGTTTTATAATGAATCCTCTCTTTTTCCCTTTATGTGAGGCTTATCCGGGGAGAAAGTGCCGGTTTGGAAAAATCTTTACATATTTATTCACAACAATAATTTGTACATATACCTGTTTTTCGACATAGTTTGCGTCACTATTCTGGTATTTTTCGTAGCGGGTAATTAACTTGTGTATGCCCTCTTCAAAGAAAGCTGCCGCCAGTGAAAACAGTCACTGCTGAACACCGTGTTTCGTGGAAACCATCCTTAAGCATTCATATTGTGAATTGCCTCAACCACGTGTACAACAAATTCATCAGTGACAACAGAAGGCCGCCCACTTCGTGCGTTGTATTGAATATTGAATCGTCCATCATTGAAACCATTTTCTCATCCTTCCGCTTAACATTCCTTGCGTTCAAAAGCCGTAAAACGGAACTTACTTCACTGTCGGTGGGATCAAAAATTATTCTTAAACATTTTGAATAATCAATAACAACTGTAAATAAAATAGGTTTCCTTGCTGGAATGGTCAGCGAGCTGACTTCACATCCGGAGCTCTCAGGTTCCATTTTCGGCTGAATCGGGGAATTTTTCTTTAATCAGAATTATTCCCGATCCCCTACAAAGTGAGAGTGAATGTGTGTGTGTTTAGTAATATTAAATGATTAACCTAATGTTCTAAACGAGTTGCTTCACAACAAAACCCCCAATATGACCGTTGAAGTTAAAGGGGGCGATACAAATGAAACCATTAAAAACAAAAAGAAAAAAAAAAAAAACAGGATTCGTCTATAATGGCATCAGTGGACAGACAATGAACCCGAGAGTCAAGTGCGCATGCGTGGAATTGCGACACTAGTGCTGCAGAGGGAACGTCTTTTAGTTGTAATTTCGTATAGTGTCGTCTATTGCAAATAATGGATGAAAACTTCCAAGCTATTCACTCAAAAGTAGTGAAATATAAGTGAAGTTCTGAGTTATTTAACATCTTCCAAGTGGATAACGTATAAATATTCTTTCTCTGACAGTCACATACACTGTACATTAGATCAAAAAGTATTGTATTCCACCCAAAAATTCGATTCCGAGATTTTACTGGAAGTATATGAGGACCAGTGAATCTATAAACATCATGTTTAGAAAATGGTCCGAGTGAGTGTCTGTCCGTTTATGTGTGTGTATGTGTTAGTGTATGTGTGAGGGGGCAATGTAAGTCAAAAATGAAAAGTCGGTAAATATAAAGCTTAGTACTTAAGTTTAGTAGCTCCCAAGCACACAACACGAAGATATTCAGGAAATCTTCGACTCCAAACAACCAAGAACCTGGAAAAATGTTCGAAATGTTTATTTCTCTCAAATTTGGCCTTAACGAGCTTGATTAAAATACCATAAATGAAAGATATTTACACGACAATTTTCATCAAAATACCCCCCCCCCCCCAACTACCTTTTACATGGAAAAGAATTCGAACATTTTGATTTTCTTAAAAAGGCTATAACAATTTTGACTGAAATCTCTTATATCTAAGATGTTTACACGCCAAATAAAATGTATATCTTGAATTTTCTGGGCATAGCCTCCAAAGACTTCCTTGTGCTCGATGATTTTTATTGAATTTTGCATAATTGGTAAACTGTAAGAGATATACATAAACTTAGTAAACAAAAAATGTCATATGCATTTTTTTTTAATAGAGTTGATCGCTTTTGAGATATTCCTTGTTGTTGGTTTCAGCTTTAAAAAACTTATAGTTTTCTCATACGGGAATTTATCAATCCTGTCCATACAAACAAAGTAACTTCAGTCACATGGCCACCAGCTCTTACTAACCTATGATGACTCCTTGGCACAGCTCACTACCGCCCGGCCGCTGCATCCCCCATCTCGGTCCATTACAGACGTCATGGATGGAGTGCAGTATTGGGAGGTGAGACGTGGTCCGGGCTTCAATTTCCCCCGGCCGGTTAATACGGCCTTCACAACCTGGTGCCGCTATTTCTCTATCAAGTAGCTCCTACCAGGGACTCACGCCGGTACTGGGAATCGAGCCCAGGTCTCCGGCTTGGCAAGCAGCAACGCCACCATCAGGCTAAGGAGATGACCTACTTTAACCTATGGTACTCCCTTATTTCGCTTTTACTTACAAGGAAGCAAGTAATAAGACTAATTCTATGATTTGAAGGAAATGGAGACATAAGCTTGCTAACAATAACTGTAGCAGAGATGTAGAGAAAGTCATATGAATGGATCACATTAGATTTGTTTCTATGTGTTATGCGTCTACTCCTCATAGTGTTTAACATTTATTTATGCCACGTTCGTTAGAGAAAGCAGATACTTTAACTTTAGCTGGAAGGATAGATGCAGGAAATGGTGGTGGTGGTGATGCTCTTTTGTTTCAGTGGTGTCATTAATTAATGGTATAGTCGAGAGAACAATCCAGGCCACACAAATCACAGTACCAACACTTGGAATCAGCAGCTCTCGCTAAAACGCAACGCCCAATGGGGAATATGAAGCGGGCGACGCCATAATCAAGTAATAATGACGGAGGTGTGGTCGCAAAACCCCATCAATCAAGCGGGTCTCGGAGACAAGGTCGGTCGTTGCACGTGCAGCTAATGTAGCACTCTGCCGTTCTCATCATCAACCTGTTTTTACGCATCACACCCAGCGCATTCACTGTAAAACACAAGGTACCTATTTGTTTGTCCATGCTGTCCACTAATTCTGTTGCATGCAGAACATGTATTGAGGGCAAAGACCCTTCCCACGAGCAAAACACATGTACACATTTGCAATATAGCAATTTGACACGAAGATATTTGACTACTATTACAAATATTATTCTTCTATACTCCCGCTTTCTCGATATGTTTTTGCCACGAGGAAGCTTGAATAAAATAGTCAAGAGCACTACATCTCAAAGGAACCTAAAGAACTACAAATATTAAGAGTAAAACCAGTGACCAAATTCTGAAAAAGAATATATTCACATAAATTGAAATCATTGACATAAATTGATGATTCTTACGAGCTCAAATTTAAAGAAAGTATTTTAGTTTGTCAGCAAAAATACTTAATAACCTTTTACAACATACAATCACAGTTTAAAAGCAATCGTACAAATTTTTAAGCAACAATTCGATATATGAAATTGATCTTGAGGCCATCATATATGTAATAGAGAAATAAAACCTTCCTTGGAATTTGAACTATAATAGAGTAACGTAATTACAATATCATTAAAATTTAACACTTAAACTTTAAGTATTGGTGCAATTCGCAAACCAACTGTGAGCTGTCGTGCCACGGAATTAAGTTAAGTATATATACTTAACTCCATGGTAGGACAGCTCACAAGAAACCTTGGCCTACCGCCCGGTCGCTGCGTCCCCGATCTCGGACGTCATGGATGGGGTGCAGTATTGGAGTGTGAGATGTGGCCAGCGCCTCGAGCCCCCATGCCGATTTATGCGGTCCTCATGACCTGCAGCCGCTACTTCTCCATGAAGTAGCTCCTCAATTGTCCCCCGGGCCAGGTCTCCCGCTTGGTAAGCAGCTGCGCTACCACTGAGATAAAGAGGCGACCGATATACACAGGATGTTACTATATATACAGGCTGTTACTATATATACAGGTGTTAAAGAACTACACCGAAATAATTTGCGCGAGATTGTGCACGTGACTGATATAAGTAATTTGAGATCGGCGATGCATGGTCACGGATAAACATAACGCAACTACATAGCGTTAAACGTGTGAGTATCAGGCGCTGATAAGTCGTGTTTAAGCAAATTAGGTTGAAAAATGGTTTACAATGTCTTTAACACTTCTGCCCGAGTACAAAAATATCGACTTTTAGCAGTTCGTTACTAGCGTTCTCAAAATTTAATGTCGCAAAAATCGGCAAAATCTAGAACTAATCACTTGACAATACGACACTGAGCATTCAGTAACTACGTTCTTGTGTTATATAGCCTACTCTGGAGGCGTTTTTTTAATTGCTCTTGTGCCCTAATGCGTAATGCGGGAAGCTGCTATCCCAAAGAACATGAGTTCGATTCCTGTCATACAGAAAAAAAAACTATTATTTTTTTCATTCCAGACGAAGTGCCGAGATACGTTAACGAGACCCGAACTCGGAAATTGTATTTCACTTGAAAGCCACAGTTATAACCATTACGCTAGAGAGGTACGCTGTAATAAGTCCCTTCGATTTTACATTCTCTACACGTACTACGTACATAGTGTATAGAGAAGGTATTTTACTCCACCCAAAATTTCGATTACGAGATTTCACCGGAAAGCATTTTCAGAAAAGGGTCCGTGTGTGTGTGTGTGTGTGTCCGTGTGCCCGTGTGTCTGTGGACACGATAACTCACAAACGAAAAGTCCTTGGTATTTAAGTTCAGTATCTTCCAGGGATGCGACACGAGGATTTTAAGAAAAATCCCCCCACCCCAAACTACCTTATAATGGAACTTTTTCGAAAACTTTGATTTTCTGAAAAACGGCTCTAATGATGTTTACCTGACAAATAAAATGTATATCTTGAATTTTTTTGCAATAGGCTCTAAAGACTAGTTTATTCTTGATGAATTTTGCGGAGTTTTCTATTAACTGCTAAACGTAACAGATGGGCAAAATCTTATTATACAAAAATATAGAGTACATTAAAACACACCATTTATGTTCTATACATTTCAGTTGTGGAGTTGATCGTTTTTAAGATATTCCTGTTTTTTCGTTCACGCTTTGCAAAACTTATACTTTTATCATACAGAAATTCGTCAACTGTTAGTACAAACAAAGGAACTTCAGTTATATAGAAACCAGCTTTTAACTATCACTTTAAGCTATGGTATTCCCTTATTTCGCTTATAGTTACAAGGAAGTAAGTAATTAGACTGTTTCTGCTAATTTTTCTGAATTAGCACGAAGTAAATAGAAGCATAAGCTATAAGCTTTTTAACAACAATTTGTTGCAGAGATGTAGAGAAAGTCATGTGAATGGAACACATAAGATTTTGCGTGTTATGCTCTCGAATGGTTGATAAATTAGCCAGTGGCTAATCGTCTTTAATTCGAAATTTCAATAAACAGACTTTAAATCTCCCATCTCAAAATACTTATTTAAATAATCCAATATTCTGTGAAAATATTTCGGTATAGTTCATTAATATCCTGTACATACGCGAAACTGTGGTATTTATATAGAATATATGACTGGCTTTTTACAAATTTCCCAATTTTGGCTGATATAACTTACGGAATCGAGGGCAACATTTTCATAAATATTTTTATTACAGGAATGAAAACAGAATAAGTTTGAGAAATGTTGTAGTTCAAAAGTTATATATATTTTTTCAGACATAAAGTAATATACACAAATAGGTATTAATTCAATTATTTTTACACAAACGTCAATAGAAAACTGGCACCATTTTTAAACAATACACCTGTTTTTACAGAATGTAACATCTATTCGAATCATTGTTTATTAAAAGCCACAATAAGTCTTAAAAATGGCCATATTTTGCACAAATATAAAAACTAGATAAATTGATTTAGAAGTGAGTATTTTCCTAATCCCAGTATAGAGTGATTATACGGGAATAAACTGAATGATAATTTGGATAGTATAGCTTTATCGCTTTAATACGATAGGCCATAATCGTAACGGCCATGAGATTTGATGTTTTAGTTAAGAAGAGCTTAGTTTATATGACAACTTTTTAAGCATCAAAAGAAAATATTAAAATTGACAGAAACATAAGGTTACCAAAGTGGATTAAAATTAAGATTACAAAGTATATTTGCAGTTAAATGATGGTTAAATCGTATACAGTATAAAAAGTTACGAGCAAAAAACAGAGAGAAGCTAGAAAAATACTCGTATATAGGATTTCCAATATAAGTAGCAGATATATATCGTGCAAAAACAATGTTCTATAAAATTATAAACCAATTAAACCAGCAAGAGAATGATGCAACAATCATAAATACCATAGCAGAAGATGAATGGATCGACTATTTTTAGTCATTGTTGAGGAACTCCAAATGAAGGAATGTTTATAATAAGAGGTAGGCCACCGATGGAGGTGTTAACAATGCACTAAATCAGAGCAAAAATTGTAAATTCTCAAGTATAGAAAACATAAGTTTAGAAGTAATTAAATATGCAACAGAGGCAGTAAAACTTCAATTCTAGAATTAGATCATGTTATTCTGGAGGATTAAATGCATACCACAAGAATAGAAGATATTAATAATAGAACCAATATTTACGGAAGGGATTAGATCGCTCTGCACTAATTATAGAGGAATAAGTTGTTTAATATCTGCATACAAAATATTTGTTGAAATAGTAACCCGGCTACTAAACGTCTTGGTTCCTTAAACTAAGAAAATCAAAATGGACTCCGTAAAGATAAAGACAGATAATGTGTAAATTCTATTCATAACCTAAGAAAAATTACGGAAATATGAAGTGTAAACACGTATATAATGCTATAATACTCCTCTATTAGTATTAACATTTTCTACTAGTTCCAACAGTAAAAATTATGCTAATCGATACAAAATTAGCAAAAATACTCTTATTACTTGCTTCCTTTAAGTAGAAGCGAAATAACCATAGGTTAAAACGATATTCAAAAGCTAGTTGCTATGTGATTGAAGTTCCTTTATATGGACAGGAGTTTCCAAAGTACTGTGTGAGAAAAGTATGTCTTTTAAAGCTGAAAACAAAAACAAGGAATATTTACAAAACGGCCAACTCCACGAAAAAAGTACATATAACATAAATTGTGTGTTTTAAAGTGCTCTACATATTTTATCAGATAAGTTTTTCTCTATCTCTTACGGTTTATCGGCTACGTAAAATTCCGTAAAATTCATCCAGAATAAAGTAGATTTCAGAGGCTATGACCGGAAAATTTTACTTGTCAGGTAAATATCTTTAATCAAAATCGTTAGAGCCCTTTTTGGGAAAATCAAAATTTTTGCAAATAGCTCCATGTAAAGGGTAGTTTGGGGTTGGGGATTTTTTTGTTGGTAATCTTCGTGTGGCATCCCTGGAAGATACTAAACTTAAGTACCAAGCACCAAGTATTTAACGGCCTTTTCCTTTTTGAGCTGTGCTGCACACACACACACACAGACACACACAGACACACACACATATAGAGACCCACACGGACATTTTTCTAAAAATGCATTTTTGGGTTCAGGGGGAACCAAAATATGTATTTCCGATGAAATCTAGGTATCGATTATTTGGGTGCATTACGATATGTTCTCTATACACTATGTGCGTAGTACATAGAGAAAATAATAAAGTTAAAGAAAGAGCTGATGAAGTCGGAAGCGATGAATTTCTCAAGCAAAGATCCCGCCTCGAGTCGGCCGGTGATTTACGTCCCGGCGAGAGGGTGTGGCTGACAAGTTCATCGTAAGTTAAATACCAGGTCATGCACCCATATCTCTCGCACTATTATATCCACCAAACCTCTTTCTGTTTATCAAATCCTTCGTATGTCAGGATTTTATTGACAGAGGCGACAGAAAGGCTTCGTTTTAGTAAAATATAAAAGGATACAACACAAACTGCTTCAAATGATTTTTACTTTCTCCACACGTACTATTTACATAGTGTACAGAGAAGGTATTAATTCAAAATCTTCTCGGGCTTCTAGCCAGGTAAAAACCTGGTGTCAAGCCAAGTTTTTACCTGGCTAGAAGCCCGAGAAGATTTTGAATTAACACGTCACCAGGAAAGCTTCAGTTCTTATTTTAGAGAAGGTATTGTATTGCACCCAAAACTGGATACCGAGATTTCACCGGAAATTGCATGTTTTGAGATCCTCTGAATCAAAAAAATGTTAGAACACTGTCCGTGTGTTTGTGTGTGAGTGTGAGCAGCATAGCTTAAAAACGAAAAGACCGTTAAATACCAAATTTAGTAGTTAAGTTTGGTATCTTCCAAGTTTGTGACACAAATATGTTAAAAAAAATCCCCCTACGCCCAACTACCCTTTACATGGAACCTTTTTCGGAAATGTTGATTTTCTCAAAAATGGCTCAAACGATTTTGGTTAAAATATCGCATATTAAAGATATTTATCATTTAAATTATCCCACTCAGTTTCCGGAACTGTGATAGTGAATGTGCGTGTGTGAGTTTAATAGTTGTATAAAACTGAAAAAACAACGTTAAGAAATCCTGCAGTACAGCGAAAGCTCAACGCAACCCCTCGATATGACCATGAAAGTTAAAGGCGCTAAATTTAGGCGCTATCTTGTTCCATTCATTAGATTTTCTCTACATATCTGCAGCAAATTATTGTTAACTGAATTTCCCTTGTTTGAATGGACAGGCGCTGGCAAATTTCTGTATGAGAAAAGTATACGTTTTTAAAACTGAAACCAATAAGAAGGGATGTGTCAAAAACTACCAACTCTACGAAAAAAAGTACATAACATAAATTGTGTGTTTCATCGTGATCTACACTTTTTGTGTAGTAAGTTTTTGTCTATCTCTTACGGTTTACCATTTATGCAAAATTCAATAAAAATCATCCAGAATAAAGAGGTCTTTAGAGGCTATTCCCAGACAATTCAAGATATACATTTTAGCTGTCTGGTAAATATCTTTAATATACGATATTTCAATCAAAATCGTTAGAGCCATATTTTAAAAAATCAAAATTTTCGAAAAATGTTCCATCTAAAGGGTAGTTTAGGGTGGGGGGATTTTTCTCAAAATCTTCGTGTCGCATCCCTGGAAGATACTAAACCCAAATACCAAGTTTGGTATTTTACCGACTTTTTGTTTTTGAGTTATCGTGTTCACAGACACACGGACACACACATACACGGACCCTTTTCTAAAAATGTTTTTTTTTTTTTTTTGATACAGGGGACCCTAAAGCATTTCCGGTGAAATCCTGGTATCGAATATTTGGGTGGGGTGCAATACCTTCTCTATACACTAGGTACATAGTACGTATAGAGAAAGTAAAAAGTGTATACAGTATATACACTACCATTCGTCTATAGCTTAACGTTAATTAAATAAGATTTATGAAGTTCCTTTCGAATAAACAGGACTTGAGAGGATATTTCCAGAAAATTCAAGACAAATACATTTTGTTTATATGTACATATTTGTCAGGTATTTTCTCTTGCGTTTGGCAACTGTCCTTAGGGAGAAGTGCTTAGAATTAAGATTAAATTCATCTCGGCAAATGTACTACATGAAACTGATCTACTTGTTTACGAGGAAGTTCACTGCCTAGCAGATGGTGGTAGTAATCGTCGCATAGACGTCATTGCGATAAATAGAAGAAAATCAGAGGCAGAGATGATAAACCATACTATCCACTAGTTCATCAGGAAAAACAGAAAATACATGAGACCTCCATACCATATTTTAAAGAACAGCAATAATAGACCTTTTTTTTTTTTGGATCTTGAGGAGCAATTACAAATATATTTGTGAAATGGAGGGCAAAGTATAAAACCAACAGAAGTGTGTAACAAGCAATCACAGAAAACATCATATAACATTCCGTAGCCATTTTTCGAAATCATGTGTATGGTTTAAACAGAACGTAAAATGCATCATGGTTTATAAATCGCTTTATTTTTGTATTTTTTTCTCTTTTATTTTTATAACTTTTATTATTGTTACACATCTTTTATACACTTTGCTACGATTTATTCTCATGGCTTAATTTTATATAACTGTTATAACGTCTAGTAAAATATTTTTTGCAATATTCATTTACAACATTTTTTGTAAAAGTCCCTAAATATGTATTTTATTCTGCGTCACTAGGCAAATTCATTTATGAGTCATCACTCTAATCAAAATAGTCAACTCAGTTCTTGATAAAATGAAAAGTTTCAAAAAAGTTCCATTTAAAGTGTAGTTTGAGTTAGGAAGGTTTTAGTATCCTTCCGAAACTTCAATACCAAGCTTGATGTTTGACCAATATTCCATTTTTACTTTCTCTACATGTACTATGTACATAGTGTATAGAGAAGGTACTGCACACCACCCAAAAATTCAATACCAAGATTTCAGCCGAAATATATGTTTTGAGTCCCCCTAAATGCAAAAAAAGCATTTTTAGAAAAATGGCCTTATGTGTGTCTATCTGTGTGTGCCTGTGTGTGTGTATGTGTGTGTGTGTTTGGGCTGCATAGGTCAAAAACGAAAAGACTGTTAAATACCAAACTTAGTATTTAAGTTTGGCTTCTTGCGAAGATCTTAAGAAATTCCCCTCACCCCAAACTACCTTTTACAAGTAACTTTTTTGCACATAACTCAAGATTTATATTTTATTTGGCATGTAAGTCGATATCTTAGATATAAGAGATTTTAATCTAAACCGTTAAAGCCATTTTTGAAAAAGTCAAAAAATGTACAGCACTTTAATTCACACAATTTATGCTATATACTTTTTTCCGTGGAGTTGATCGTTTTTGAGATATTCCTTGTTTTTGGTTTCAACTGTGAAAAACATACCCTTTCATACAGGAATTTTTAAACTCCTGTCTACACAAACAAAGGAACTTCAGTCACATAGCAACCAGCTTTGGATTACCACTTTAACGTATGGTACTTCCTTATTTCGCTTCTACTTACAAGGAAGCAAGTAATAAGACTATTTCTGCTAATTTTTCTCGATTAGCATGAAGTAAATAGAAGCATAAGCTTTTTAACAATAATTTGTTGCAAAGATGTAGAGAAAATCATGTGATTGGAACACATACTGAACGTGTGAGTAGCTATTCGTCTTCGATTGTTTTATAGGACTGCTACCAGGAGTGATCGATTATGGGAACCCATTCTTTTTTCGGCGTATTCTAGGCGACCTCTGGCGAGACATCTCACAACTGCTAGCTAATTTTAAGCCTTTAGCTTGACTTTCAGGTTGGACAATTTGCAGGATGATAGCAGTATTTCAAAGTTGACAACATTACTGCTATTGCTATGTATTATGATTTTTTTAGAAATATTTTACACTATTGGTGTATTAAACACTTTTAATAATTTAAAGTGATTATTAACAGCTGATATTTCCAATTGTTTTAGCCTAATATTTTTAAACATAAGAATTTCAAGTTAGTGCTGGTCATATAGTTTTCTTTTCTATCTGCTCCAGCTTGATCAAAATAAATACTTTCCTTGCTCATCTCGTTGTAGGCACAAGAAATACAAGAAACCAACTCGACATTTAATGTTTAAACGTGGCCTTACTTTGATAATATTTCCAATACGTCGCGAGAAAAAGTGAATAGCTTTTAAAACTATAAGTTATTAGGAAACTGAAACTAATAATAAGGGATATCTCTGATTTGGATACAAAAAGGTATTAAAATAAATTGTGTTTTAACAGGTGCGCATTTGAGCAGTAATGTTTGTCTATTTCATAGTACAAAATATATAAAATTTCTTCCGAATAGTGAGGATTTTAGAGGCTGATGCCAGGAAATTCAAGATCTATACTTTATTTTCTATCTAAATATCTTATATGTTAATCGATGTACAGGTTTCTGAGAAAATACAAAATTAGAAAAGGTGTTCTATATAAACGGTATTTTGTAATGGGGATATTCAACTATCCTACATTTTTAATTATGCTACACATAAACAAACACACATACAAACGCGCGGAACATTTTCACTTGCTAGGTGGTGGGGGTTTATCCGTCCTCGAAACATATATTCCCGGTGAATTTCAGGTCTGAAATTGCTTTTTTTTGCATGGAATACTTACTTTCTCTACTTTCTAGGTTTTCTTAGCGCAGTGGTAACGCAGCTGCTTATCAAACGGGAAACCTGGGTTCGACTTCCGGTACCTTCGTGGGGCTTTTTCGTTCGCTGGGAGACCTGGTCCGGGAAGCACTTATCCTCGTGAGGTCCCTGGGGGGCCTCTTGATGGACTAATAGCGGTATTTACCGAGAGGTCGGTTAATGCGGTCCTCCAATATTGCACCCAATCCATGGGGGACGCAGCGGTCGGGCGGCAGGAAAGGTTCCTTGGAAGCAGACGTGCCATGGGGTTATTAATACGCTTTAAATTATTTAATAGGCATATTATGTACCTCGTAAGGAAATGAAAGGTTGATTATTTTTGTTACGTTATTCACAATAAGTGTTTGTTTCGGAGTGCGTTCCAATTAAGTAGCCGGTCCCCATGATCGCGCTCGCTCTGGTGCCTCGTGGCGCAGGGCATCGTGGATTTGAGTCCTGCCTTGTGTACGGGTGTTTATGTGTTTGTGTATGTGTGTTTGTCATAAAACAGAAAACGGTAAGCAAAAGAAAATTTGGGGAAAACGAATAAAAGAGGAATAAGAAAAAGGAATACATTGCCCAGCAGACTCCGGAGCTGTATTTTTAAATAAATAAAAAAAAATTAAGCAAGACGTGATTTGTTGTAAAAAGAAGTTACAAACTCACAAGATACCGAAATAGAATGCAAGTATTTATTCGTACAGCAAGTATTCTCACCATGTGTTCGACATCACTACATTCTGAAAAATCTAAAAGCACATCTGCATCGCGAGAAGGAAACGGAAAGAAAGAGAAAAGAAGGAGTAAATAAAAAATGTATAGCCGATGTCTCATGGTCAAATATTTTGGTCCATTACTCTTTGAATTACAAATTGGATCGTGGACATCGGATGATTTTATTTTATACAATTTCCGTCCTATTTTTTTGGTCCAGTTTTAGTTTGCTACAATAGGATACAGCGGTTTCTAGTTTTTGGTCCAAACGTATGAAATCAACCAATGGTAATGACGTAATAAGATGGCAGCTAGCGCTGCGTTTTCCTTCCCGCCAACTATGCTGGATCTTGTAGCCCTTGTCTCAAATAATAGGGTTATAGTAGCTGATCAATGGTTGAAATACACTTCTTTGTTTTTGTGCAGCAGAGATTTATGAAATAATGAGTCGGGTATTTATAACCCCTACAAATGTAATTTATTGGATCCATTTGCACCTAACCTCCTTTTCTCAACAAAACATAAAAACGCTACCTTTGATTTGCTGGTATGGACTGCTTCATATTTGTGTCTTGGCGAGTGATTTTTGCCTTAAATAAGGACAGCAACTTTCAAAACAAATGTTCGTCCATTCTAAGGAAGTTAAAATAATTTACAGGGTCAGAAACGAGTTCATTTTGCAGAATATGTAGTACACCTCTTCTTTGGTCTGCATTCCTACGTTCCAGACATGGTCTAGTCCACCAACACCTCTTTTGCTATTACAATATGCTCCTGCAATGGATATATAAACTAAGCTTGCGACAGCGAACGTAAATAATTGTGGATCAGCAGTTTTCTGTCAGCTGTTCATGCACATGAGAGCAATGTTTGGAGTAATACTCACTCCCGTGGGAATGGCATGGAGAAATTGTACACAAGTTCACGTTTTATAAAAAATGCTGGACCAAATTTTGGCCGTGGGACATCGGCTTTGGGTCGGATTGCTCGATGGACGGGAGTCCGGATGTAATGGATAGCTAACGCCGAATACGTTAATAATTTGTGTCTTATTAAAGTATAACAAATTGCGCCTCTGACGTAGCAACAGAGCGCTATAAGAAGCAGAGCGTGTCACAGGGCGGCGGGGGTTCTCACTGCATGGTCCATATCCGTAGGTAGAAGTTATACGGTGCTTAGACCACGTCTTGTGATGTGAGAGGTTAACTGACCGTAAGCCACATTACACACAAACTGCCCGAGGTAACTACCCTTCTCTCTTATGTGAGGTGAGAGAGACAAACCCTCTTTCTGAAAGAGAGAGACACATACACGATCACTCTCTTAAAGGGCACTGCCAGTCACATTTTGGCTATAGTCGGATGAAAATATATATTTACTTTATTTTCTCTACAGGTACTATGCACATAGACTAAAAATTCGATACCGAGATTTCACTGGAAATTCACGTTTTAGGGTCCCCTGTATCCAAAGAATGTATTTTTAGAAAAAGGTCCGTGTGTGAATGTGTGTGCTTCTGGACAGCATAGCTCAAAAACAAAAAGGCCTTGAATACAAGACATGGTATTTAAATTTAGTATCTTCTAGGGATGCGACACAAAGATTCTGAGAAAAATCCCCCACTCCAAACTACCCTTTACATGGAACTTTTTTCGAAAATTTTTATTTTTTTAAAAATGGCTCCAACGATTTTGATTAAAATATCGTATAGTAAAGATATTTACCTGAAAAATAAAATGTATATCTTGAATTTTCTGGGAATAGCCTCTGAAGTTCCAAATGAATAAAGCTGAACTCTGCGTAATTGGTAAACCTTAAGCGATAGACAAAATCTTAGAGTACAAAAACTGTAGATCACGTTAAAACACATAATTTATATCATATACTGGAGTTGGTTGATTTTGGGATATTACTTGTTTTTGTTTTCAGCTATGAAAAACTTATACTTTTCTCATACAAGAGTTTCTCAACTCCTGCCCATACAAACAAAAGAACTCCAGTCACAGAGCAATCAACTTTTTGACTATGACTTTAACCTATGGTACTCCCTTATTTCGCTTCTACTTACAAGGAAACAAGTAATAAGACTATTTCTGCTAATTTTTTCTCGATTAGCATGAAGTAGATAGAAATATAAGCTATTTAAGAGTATTTTATTGCAGAGATGTAGAGAAAGTAATGTGAACGGAACACATCAGCTTTTTTTATTTTCTGAACACGAACTATGTACATAGTGAATAGAGCAAAATTTCGATACCGAGATTTCATTGGAAATACACGTTTTAGGGTCTCCTGTAACCAAGAAAAGGTATTTTCAGAAAAAGGTGTGTAGAACAGGAGTTAAATAGGTAGAGGCAGACTGAAAAATGCAACGTCATATCCGGGATTTGAACCACGGATCTCACGATACCTAGCCGGTTGCTCTACCACTGAGGTAATATGGCAACATGCCGGCATAGCATTGAATTTCTCAACTGACTCGCATGTTTCCCGGTAAACCACAAGATGTTTTCAAATTGTTTTCAGATGACAGCTCCAATGGTGACTTAACAATGTTGCAAGTACTTTAAGTCCCAGGATCCCTAATATAGCCAACTATTGTGGTCAATTGGTATTGGCTTAATTATTTGTTGTTTTTGGAGGTTAGGTAGAGTCAGAGTGAAAAGATATCTCTACTCGCCTCTATATTTGTATTCTTTTAATTAATGTTACAGTGAATGCCGAGTTGAGCATTTCAACTTTGTTGTACTTCCAGAATAAATTTATACCGGTCCAAAAATCCTGGAAATGGCTCACCCGGACCTGGCTCTTGTACTCACAGCTGTTTTCTTCCATAACTCTGCAGCTTCTGTCCGAACGCGTTCCAAAATAGGGTAGAATAAAAAGGATAGGTAGTATGGGTGTGCCGTCAGCCATTAATGACCGATTGTACATCACATTCCAGGCAAATAGGATGAGATGGGAGTAATAGCATGCAGCGAGAACCGGACGACTGGAGGGAGCCACCTTGCAGGCAATATAACGGTTTCCAAGTAACTCTACATCTCGATGCCAGGAGCCCAAGTCTTAGGTCCGTTTAAATGCCTCTGGGTCTTCATTGACTTCCAACGCCATCCCGTTACTGAATTCAGAAAGCGCAGTCACCTCCATGAGAGGGCGCCACCACCACAATCCTCGCCGACACTTACATCCCTGAAACAGACTCGTTGGACGATATAGAGATGAAATGAAGGGTTAGGAAGTTCGGAGGATTGAAGAAACCTCCCAAGCGTTCGTCAAGTTACCCAGGAAACCTCTGAAAAAATATGATCAAAGAGTTTTGCCACGGGGAACCGATCCCAAATATGCCAGTCCCAGAGGAAATGCCTGAGTCATCTGGCTCAGTAGACATAGTGCAGCGTGCCATCTCTTCTGGTACTTCATGTTAAGTAGAATCCAGTAGAAAGAGGTATGAAGGTAAATACTATAAATGTGGAAGAAAAGCCTTAGTCAAACTTTATTTTTATAACAGGAAACAGCCAAGCGAATATACTAGCATTTAAATTTTTCTCAAAGTGAAATAAGCAAACGGGAAGAAAGTTTACAATCAGGTTAAATAATACAATGCTTTCAAATAATTAAAGTATATAGAAACGTTAAGAACATACAGTGAAATACGTTGGCTTCGAGCGTAATACTAGGTGTGTTCAATAAGTCCTTCAAAAATCCAAGAAATTCCACTGTGGCATCGAAATAAGTTTTTATTTAGTAGCCATCGTCTGTTACTAAATGGCTGTTAAAGTTTCAGAAATATTCATCACGTAGTTGCGTTGCAATAGAGATTAAATAAAAAAAATCTTGTGCTTATTTAGAAAGATGAAATACAAATAAATAAACGAGTTTCGTGTGTGATTAAACACTTCTATTTAAAAGGTTTAACGCCGAAAGAGATAAAAGCCGAGTTGGATGCAGTTCATGGAAGTCCTGCTCCTGCGTTTGCAATTATTTACAATTGAATATAAAACTTAAACGTGTCCGTATGTCCATAAATGATAAACATCGTTCCAGATGTCCAGTAGAAGTGACTTCCTCCGAAATCCAGCTATTAGTTTTGAGTGGTCCAGGAATCAAAGTTCGCGAAATAGTAGAAGAAAAGCATATTACAAGGTACAGTGTTCTCAATTTTGCTCCAAAGATTAGATCTGACAAGATCTCAGCAAGATGGGTGCCGCATTTTATCTCAGTGGAGAAAAAATTGCAATTGTGTGATCGACTCGGAAGCTGATTAGTCAGTTTTCTATCGCATTCCTGACAAGTTTTTGCGCCGATACATAACTGTGGAATAAGTATCTATACACTACTACACTCCAGGGACAAAAGTATAGTCGAAACAGAGGACTTTTAAAGGCGAGCTGGCTCCGAAGAAGGCAAAGATAGTGAAATCTGCAGAGAAAGTGATGTCCTCAGATTTTTGGATGTACGTGAATCATTTACGTTGATTACTTGTAGAAAGGAAGGACGATACATGGAGAATATTATGCATCGTTATTGTACCGGTTGAACGGATAAGTCAAGTAAAAACGCCCTCATCTGGCAAAGAAAAACAACATTGTCTTCCATCAAGATAATGCAAGGTTGTACCTAAGCAGTTTTGGTGGCGAAAATTGTAGAATTAAAGTTCGAATTACTGGAGCATCCCTCTTCATAATATTTGGCCTCCAGTGACTTTTTTTATTTCCAAACTTGAGCAATTGCCTCGGCGGAAAACGAAGAGATCATCTCCTAAACTGATTCCTATTTTGAAGACCTTCCGAAATCCTACATTTTGAAAGCTTAAAACAGTTGGAGCAGAGCTGGGAAAAGTGTATCGAGCTAAAAGAAGATTATGTTAAAAATAAAAAAAAAAAAAAAAAAATATTCTGTTTTTCCGTCCTTTTTTAAGGTCTCATTGTACGTCTCTCGTATAGGATAAGAGTTCTAGCAGAAGATTTATAATTTAACCAAAATATTAAATGAATTGTTGAAATATAATTTTAAAAGCCGAAAAGTTGCCCTGAACGCTGAGTAGCGAATGCTAATTAAAATTGACCCGGACTCATATAAAGATGTGCTTCAGACTATGGCTTCTTGACGACTCCCCAAGAGACATCTAATCTCTATCTCAGGGGTGTGTCTAGGCGCACTTTTTCTGCGCATATTCTCCTACCAAAGACCCTCCCCCGGAGAATCATATTATTCTGGAGCGATTGAGAGAATCATTGGCACCGCCAGCTTGTTTCACCGAGCGCTGTTTCCATCTCGTTACTTGACAAGGGATGGGAAAAGGTGATGTCACAGAAGAGACGGTCAGAAAATTTCGATCTGAAAACCGTGGGATTCGGTTGTCACCATGAAACACTTCCCCTCATACTTTCCTCCCTGAAGTTTAGCAGGCAGGTTTGGCCTTACGTTACTCTGTTGAAATTCTTTTACATTCCCAAATCGTACATTTATCCAAATAGCATTTCTATTTGAAATAAGGAAGCTCCGTTGTTGTATTACCTGATAACTTCGTTTTATCTTATTATGGGTGTCGAAAATTAACTACGAGTTACTCTGTCTCTCTTTTTTTTTTTAAATAAAGTCGTTTGGCGGCAAAGAAACCTCTTTTAGATGACTTTCGATTTTTGGCCAATTCTTCAAGATTTAGACAGTTTTCTGCTACTTATTAATTACTTACTCTATACATACTATGTACACAGTGTATGGAGAAGGTATTATATTGCACCCAAAAGTTCGATACTGAGATTTCACCGAAAAGATATGTTTTGAAACCCCCCTGAACCAAAAAAAAGAACATTTTTGGAAATATGTCCATGCCTGTGTCTATCTGTGTGCGTGTGCGTGTGTGTGTGTGTGTGTGTGTGTGTGTGTGTGTGTGTGTCTGTGGCAGTATAGCTCAAAAACGAAAACACCATTAACAACTAAAGTTGGTGTTTAAGTTTGCTATATTCCAAGGATGCTACACGAAGATTTTCAAGAAACTCCCCCCATCTCCAACCACCCTTTACATGGAACTTTTTTTCGAAAAAGTTGATTTTCTCAAAAATGGTTCTAACGATTTTGATTGAAATCTCTTGTATATAAGACATTTAAATGGCAACTAAAATGTATATCTTGAATTTTCTGGGAATATCGTTTAAAGATCTCTTTATTCTGGATGATTTTTATTGCATTTTGCATAACTGGTAAACCGTAAGAGATAGAAAAAAACTTACCACAAAGAAAATGTACAGCACATTAAAACACACAATTTATGTTATATACATTCTTCTCGCGGAATTTATTGTTTTTCAGTTATTCCTTGTTTTTGGTTTCAGTTTGAAACACTTTTACTTTTCTCATACAGGAACTTACAACTCCTGTCAGTACAAACAAAGGAACTTCAGTCACATAACAACTAGCTTTTGACTATTACTTTAACCTATGTTACTCCCTTATTTCACCTCCACTTACAAGGAACCAAGTAATAAAACTATTTCTGCTAATTTTTTCTTGATTA
Source organism: Hymenopus coronatus (assembly GCA_030762935.1). NCBI lineage: Eukaryota > Metazoa > Arthropoda > Insecta > Mantodea > Hymenopodidae > Hymenopus > Hymenopus coronatus. The sequence continues at coordinate 15,477,301 of CM060885.1, read as the reverse complement.
GCATAAAGTGAATAGAAGCATAAGCTTTTTAACAATAATTTGTTGCAGAGATGTAGAGAAAATAAAGTGAATGGAACACATCAGATTTATTACTTTCTCTATACCTAGAACTCCACCCAAAAAAATCGATACTGAGATTTCACCGGAAATATATGTTTTAGGGTCCCCAATATCCAAAAAAGCATTTTCGTAAAAAGGTCCATGTCTGTGTATGTCCGTGTGTGTGTATGTCCGTGTGTCCGTGTGTCAGTGTGTCTGTGTGTCCGTGTGTCTGTGAACAGGATAACTCAAAAACGAAAAGTCGGTAAAATACCAAACTTGGTATTTAAGCTTAGTCTCTTCCAGGGATGCGACAGGAAGATTTTGAGAAAAATCCCTCCACCCACAACTACCCTTTACATGGAATTTTTTTTCGAAAATTTAGATTTTCTCAAAAATTGCTCTAACGATTTTGATTAAAATTTCGTATATTAGAGATACTTGCCTGACAAATATAATGTATATCTTAAATTTTCTGGGAATAGCTTCTGAAGAGAAGTTTATGCTGGATGAATTTTTCTGAATTTTGAATAACTGCTAAACCGTAAGAGAGGACAAAAACTTACTACACAAAAAATGTAGTGCACGTTAAAGCACACAATTTATGTTATATACATTTTTTTCGTAAGTTCGTCGTTTTTGAGACATTCCTTATTTTTGGTTTCTGCTATGAAAAAAGATTACTTTTGTCATACAGGAACTTGTCAACTCCTATCCATATAAACAAAGGAACTTCATTGACATAGCAACCAGCTTTTGACTATCATTTTAACCTATGGTAGTCCCTTATTTCACTCCTACTTACAAGGAAGCACGTAATAAGACTATTTCTGCTCATTTTTTCTGATTAGCATAAAGTAAATAGAAGTATAAGCTTTTTAAGAATAATTTGTTGCAGGGATATAGAGAAAGTCATGTGAATGGCATACATCAGATTTTTTTCTGGGAACTGTCTTAGCATACAATAACATGTTCTATAATTGTTAAATAATGTAACATTCACATTCGTCCCAGTTATACACCGCAGTCCATTTAGAAAGGGTGTAGCTTCTTCTGGAATTAATTTTTTGTGTATTGAAAATGAGCTTTGATAATCTCTTAGGAGGATTGGCACATATATCCGTAAACATCTTGAAGGACATTTGTGACGATCGAACTTCTGGACCACCTGTTTTAATCTCCTCTGAAATCAGCTATACTTAAATACAGAAGAAATACACGTCAGAAACAATACACACAGGTTTTATGGACTGGCAACAAGACACTAAATGTATTCTATAACAGGCATTGTAAAGTAATGAGCAAAGTAGTTGGGAGTTTACGTGCTAAATACATAATCCTCCAAGTCGAAACAGACTACGTCTTTTCGTGATGACACAGTTGGAGTCCTCCTCCACAATTCATCGGTACCAAATTCGTGCAGGGACTATAAATAAGCTATGCAAATAAACACTCTAAAGATTGGCTTAAAATACAGCGGACCTAAAGGTCTTTGGGAAGGCTGAAATTAGTCAATTCCAAGGACCTCCCAAAAGGTCCAAGGTGCTTGTCTGGATACCAGATATCTCTGAGGCAAAGCTGTTGCCAAGAGACTTGGGAAACAAAATCCCGAGCTGAAAACAAAGGAATGGTTGGTTGTGAGTAGAAAAGTGTCGAGAAGGGACAAACTTTGGCCTTCACGATCGATTTGTGCTCATACAAAGCCCTCCAAAAAGCCACTTTAAGGCCTATTGGGGACTTGGAAGGTTGTCCTTCAAATCCTTTAAGAACAGGGATACAGGTGATGAGGATTCTACAGATGTGCACTCATTCAGGATCCCTGGTGTTATAAAGGAGAAATAAATGAGCTCGAGAAGGCTGGCGGGAAATTAGTATGTAATAAAACCGACAAGACTCTTAGAACTTGCCTTTTATTTCAGCCCCATATGAGCCTTTGTGCCAGGGACTTAACAGCAATGAAGATAAAATCTATGGGGGAAGTGGAACGAAGGAAGTTCATACTCGGACCGGTATACCTCCACTATCATGACTCCAATTTACCTCCTACGCGGGAACTGGAACAGATGGCAGACTCCTATAACTCTGGAGGACTGAAGTTGGATACTGGCCAGTTAGCTAACTCCCACCACGTTCCGTGGGGAAGCACAGACACGAATGATAGAGGTGAATCTCTATACAATTTCATTTCATCAAATAAATTTGAAACACTAAAAGTAGCTAACATACTTACCATTGTAACATCAAGAAGGCAGGAAGCTATACACATAACTTTATCTACCACTTATGTGGAGAATTTTGGCAAACGTTGGTATGTATCTGAGGATGAAAGCTGTTCGGACCACAGGTACGTAATGACACGCTGTCCGAAATTAATTGGGATCTCAAAAGAATTTGCTGGGAATCCTATAGGGACGACCTAGAAAGTAATCTGAGTAAAAAGGAGCACATGTTCGTGACTGCATAGATTTGGAAATTGCTGCAGAGCATCTGCAGGATGCCGCAATTTCTGCTTATAATGACAACTGTCTAATCAAAAATGGCTCAAAAACTCGATCTCATCCTCTAGGCTTTCTTCTCAGGGCCAGATGGACTTCATATCGCCATGTTCCAACATCTCTCTCCTGCCGGCAAACTCTTTCTCTTGGGACTCTACAACCGCATTTGGTGCGATGGAGTGTTTCCTGCAGTCCGGCCCGTGGCCACCATCGTCCCAATGTTGAAAACTGGTAAGGATCGCCATCTACCTTCCAGCTATCGTCCGATCTCCCTCACCAGTTGCCTTTGCAAGGTGATGGAGCGCATCATTAATGGGCGATTGCGATGGTGGCTTGAATCCCATAATCTGCTTTCCAGCATCCAATGTGGCTTCCGTCGTTACCGTTCCACGATGGACCAGTTGATCTCGTTATCGACATATATCATGGATGCCTTTTTGAGCCAGAGTCCAACAGTCGCGGTATTTTTTTATCTAGAAAAGGCGTATGATACCTGTCGGAGGTATGGTATACTTCGTACTCTTCACAATTGGGGCATCCGTGGTCGCCTGGCCCTTTTTATCCAGGAGTTTATGAAGGACAGATTCTTTAGGGTACGAGTAGTCTCGACTTTGTCTGGTGTTTTTATTCAGGAGAATGGAGTACCGCAGGTGTGTGCTTAGTGTCACATTGTTTGCTTTTGCCATCAATCCTAATGTAGAGTGTGTTCCGCCTGGCGTCTCGTCTTCGTTATTTGTAGACTATTTCTCCATTTACCTTAGTTCTCGGCGGTCTTGCCTACTAGAACGCCGCCTCCAACTGTGTCTTGACCGCCTTTACCATTGGAGTCTGGATAACGGTTTCAAGTTCTCCGCCGAGAAAACTGTGGGCGTTAAGGAAAGCGATTCCTCCGCCTTCTCTACAGTGAAGCCCCTCCCTGTCGCCTGGAATACCTCCTCTCGCTCGTGCCGTCGCGAAGAGGTAATTTTAGCTAGACTCCGTATCGGACACTGTCGTTTTAGTCACAGTCATTTGTTGACCTCGGACCCTGCACCGCTTTGTTCTCATTGTCGTGAGCCGTGGACTGTGAAGCTTGTTTTAATCGAGTGTCAGTTTTTAGCTCCCTCGCGTTTGTCCGCCGGTATGCCAGCTGCTCTTTCGCTGGTGCTGGCGGACAAACTCGTTGCTGTGGAACGAGTTTTAGTTTTTATGAATGATGTGGGTATGAGCCATCTTGTGTGATTTTAACGTGGTGTGACTTGTATTTTTTATTAGCTTCATGACGTTCTGGTACCGTTTTTCGGTGGGTCGCTACCACATTTTACTCTTGTAATCGTTTTACTTTCCACAGCTGCTGACATTGTTTTAGCAAGATTTTTATTGTGTTTTTGAATGTTATTGTGCCTCGTTCTTAATTCCCCTTTTACCTCGTTGTTGCTCGGGTGCTAATAACCCTTGTAGTTTAGCGCCCTAAAGCCCTACTCCTACTACTACTTTTCATTAGATACACATTTTTACGAAGTGTTCCACTAAAAAAGTATACATATATGTTGTTTATTCCATCTCTAACAATCTTAATAACTGAGATTTATATGTCAGTAACTTTCAGACTTTCTCTTAATTAATTTCAATATTTGTAAGAAAAATAATCACAATTTAAACATCGCTTAGGATGATGATTCATATACGCAGAAAATACAACTGAAGAAAGTTATTTGTAGCATTTTTCGGTTACAATAGTCTGTAAGCTGTGGTTTGTATTCCAGCTATAATTTAAACATTCCTCACATTTCATTCTGTATTTCCATTTATTGTTGACGTTGGTGCAGACAGTGAAATAATAGGGTTAAACCTACGAAAGAGAGTCATAAACATTATTTAAGCTTTCAAATATGCATATGTGAGCAAGTTTTAAGAGATGTACTGCAGCCTAAATTACTGCAGTCGCAATAAGATGCCCAAGACAGGTTGTGCCCCTGGGTGCAAAAGTAATTACAGTGCTGAATGTGCACGGGTATTACTCCCACGGGGGGCTTCAGCAAGAAACAAGTTGCTAGACAGAACCAAAAAAATACAAAAAATATATGGCTTCGTATTGCAGAGAAGATCAGATCAGTAGATAAATGCTCGTACAGTAATACACTGAGAACATGAACTGAGTGACTTTCTTAGGGTAGGATATGACTTTCTCTGCACGTTGGGGCCGTACTGGGCTCGTGTCCCGGGCGCAGGTTGTATGTATTGGAATGGTGTGGAATTATGAATGGATTTGCTCAGGGTTGTTGTTAGCATGGAAACTCTTTCAGGTTGTGGTAGGACACAAGTGCTTTTTAATTGAGTCCGGCCTTTTTCCGCCGCAGAACACACGCGTATACTTATTAATTTTTTACTGTGACGTTACACTTTACTCGCCCGCTAATGTTATTATTTATTAATGTAGAGGCCGTGATTTATTACGTACTGTGATCGGTCTTAAAATCACTTACTTCCGTCACAATTAAGGGTTACACCACACGCTCAAATACCACATCTTGGTCGTGCGGGGGTTCTTCGTCAAGTGCCTTAAAAGGTAGCCTGTTCGGTTCCATCACGAATTCTAAATTTCACGTCTTGGTTGTTCAGAGGTCCTTCAGCAAGTGCCTTAAAATGTCGCCTGCCCAGCGGGAATCATTCTCTTGTATCCCGTTAGTCGCCTCGGGCAGGGTCCATTCATATTCACCCCTTCGGTTCAATGCACGGCAGGTAACAGGATCTTGTACCCTGGGCTCGTAACTTAAACGTGTTAAAAGTTTTTCTACCCTTCCCATTTTCATTGTACACTTATATTTTCTCTTGTAAGAATATAATTTTGCCCCGGGCCAAGATATGTACTGTCTCAACGTACTATGTACATAGTGCATAGAGATGGTCTTGAAATGAACCCAAAAATTCGATACCAAGATTCCACCTGAAATACACGTTTTGAGACTCCCTGAATCATTTTTTTTGGAAAAGTGTCCATGTATGTGTGTCTGTCTGTGTATGTGTGTGTTTCTATGGGCAGCATACCTCAAAAACGAAAATACCGTTAATACTTAATATTTAAGTTTGGTATCTTTTAAGGACGCAACTAGAAGATTTTCAAAAAAAAATCCCCGCATCCCTAATTACCTTTACATGAAAAAAAATCGAAAATTTCGATTTTATCAAAAATAGCACTAATGATTTTGATTAAAATCTCTTAAATTTAAGATATTGATTTGACAAATAAAATGTATATCTTCAATTTTCTGGGAAGGGCCTCTGAAGACATACTTATTCTGCATGAATTTTACAGGATTTTGCATAACTGGTAAGCTGTAAGATATAGACTTTCCACACAAAAAAACATAGAGCTCGTTAGAACACACAATCTATGTTATATACGCTTTTATCGAGAGGTTTACCGTTTTGAGATATTCTTTGATATTATTTTCAGGTTTAAAACACTTACACTTTTCTCTCCTGTCTTATAAATAAAGGCACTCCAATGACATAGAAACCAGCTTTTAAAATGTTTAACTGTTGACTTAGCCCATTATACTCCCTTATTTCCCTTTTAATTACAAGAAATTAATTAATAAGACCCTTTCTGCTAATTTGTTTCTCTATTAGAATTAAGTAAGTAGAAGAATAAGCTTTTTAAGAATAATTTATCGTAGAGATCTAAAGAAAGTCACGTGAATGGAACATATCAGATTTTTTTTTTATCTAAAATTGCTCCTACTGGGAGGACATAATACTAATGAGCTACACCATAGTAAGTGTCCTGTCTAGCTGAATTAGTTACAATTTGCCGTCTTAACACATTATAACTGCCTTAGAAATATCACTCCATTTTTTTATTATTTTCTTTAACACGTATGTACAATGTAAAAATTATTTTATTCCTCCCAAATATTTGATATTGAGATATCACCGGAGATAGATGTTCTGAGATATCATTATGTTAACTTTATTTTTAGAAGCGGACATTGTGAGTGTTTGTGTATATGTTTGTGTATGTCTGTCTATGAACACCATAACTAAAAAATGAAAATTCCGTTAAATACTAAAATTAGCGCCGTGGTAGCGTGGTCGCTTGCCAAGCGGGAGACCTGGTTTCTATTCCCAGTACCGGCGTGGGGACTTTTCCCCCTTCTGGCAGATCTCGTCCGGGATGCAATCAGCCTCGTGAGGTCCCTGGGGTCCAACTGAGGAAAATTAGCGGCTCCAGGTCATGAGGGCCGCATTAACCGGCTGGGGGATTCGAGCCACTGGTCACGTCTCACCCTTCAATACTGCACCCCATCCATGACCGAGATGAGGGATGCAACCGCCTGGCGGTAGGCCAAGTTTCCTTATGACCTGTCGTGCCATGGAGCTATTATTATCATCCAAGGATGGTGGAGTTTTTCATAAATTTAAATGTTCTTAAAATGTTCCAGCAACGTTCATTAATATGCATTATAATATAAATGTTTACATAGAAAATAAAACATATAACCTGAATTTCTTTGGAATAACTATTAATTCTGGACGATTTGCATAACTGCTAAACCGTAAGAGGTAGGCAAAAACTTACTGCACAAAAACATATAGTTTATGTCATAAACATTTTCTGTGGAGCTATCCATTCCAGGGATATTCCTTGTTATTGGTTTAAACCTTAAAATAATTATACATTTCTTAAAAAGGGAAGCCCTCTTGTATTTCGCCTCTCTGCGGACTCAATGACACTAATGGACAATATATGATTTGTTTTAACCGCTCATTTTCAACACGTTATTTCAATGCATGGAGGTTAATCTGATTGCGGGAACATGTAAAATACTGTATCAAACTCAACTTTGTGCAGAAGGGGACAGTATATGTTTTGATTGGTTGCTCCTCATTTTGCTAGGTAAAATATTGAAAAATAAAATGACGGATACTATTTCAAAATTTTTTGAGTTTTACTATATTTGCATGTATTAAAATAAATATTAATGCTACTTCTTGTGCTATAATTATGCATAGTTTCACAAGAATAATAATCATGTATATTCTTCTTAATATATAGTAAACAATTTAATATATATAAGGAACAGTGAGGATTCCAAGTTCAATAAAATGTAGTTTATAGTGTTTTTGGTAGAACTGCACATATTATTCTTACTGCTCTCTTTTGTAAAATAAAAAGCTTGTTAGTATAAGATGATTGCCCCAAAGTAAAATACCATAAGTCATAATTGAGTATATATTACTATAATGCACTGACAGTAAACATTTTTTGAATGGTTTATCTCAGTAGTCGTAACATAAAGATCCTTTTGCATAGTTTATAAGAGATATAATCTATGTGGGATATCCATCCTAAATTAGATTCAAGACGGATGCTCAAAATTTTTCTTCTGAAGAGGAAATTTTAGCAGAATAATTTTCAAAACTTAGATCTACAGTTTTAGCTTGATTAAGTGTTAGTCTGTTAGAATCACATCAGTAATTTACTTTAGATGCTATATATTTTACTTTTTTTGTAGGAGTACCATTATCATCTCAACATATATTTAGTGGTAAATCATCAGCAAATAAAATGTTTTAAGCCATTCATCTTGAATAACATCAGGGAGATCATTAATATATATTAAAAATAAAGCAGGTCCAAGGACTGAGCCCTGAGCCACACCATGCTTAATATTCTTGAATTTAGAATTGCTGCCACTAACATAAGCAGCCTGGTATCTGCCACTTTAAATACAAGCGTATGAAGTTTACACTAATGTTATTAAAACCATAATATGCCAATATTTTTAAGAGTATTTCGTGAGAAATTATTATCAAAGGCCTTAGTTAAATCAAAGAAACGACCATAGGATGAATAGCCACCTTCAAAAGCATCTAGAGTTCGTTTTAAAAAAAAAAATCTAGTACAGCCTCAACAGTACCCGGTCCAGTTCTAAAACCCATTTGACTTGGAGAAAACAATGAGTTATTCTCAAAGTACTGTGTTATCTGATTACAATAAAACTTCAAAAACCTTCGATACAATATGGATAAACTTATAGGTATATAATTGAGTCTGTTTTACTTCCTTTTTATACAGGATGTTTCAAAAATACGGGGCATAATTTCAGGTATGTATTTCCCACATGTAGACAATCAAATTAGTTCATTATAACATTTGTCCGGAAATGCTTCATTTCCGAGTTATGGCCTTCACTGGAACGTTTTTCTTTCCGCAGGTTGTTGTCATTACAGAAGATGTTCAAAATGTCCACCTCCTGCTTGAATGCAGACCTCATATCGATGTCTCATTGACCAAACTCTAGGAGTATTGCGTATGTCCTCACAACTTGCCATAATTCGATTCCAAAGGGATTCCAAATCCGGCACCGGAGACGAATAAACCAATGATTTTAAATGGTCCCATAAGTAGAAATCGAGAGGGTTCAGATCAGGTGAGCGTGAAGGCCAAGCAATTGGCCCGCCTCTACCTATCCATCGATCAGGAAACCTTCGATCCAAGTACCGGCGAGCCGTAAGACTGAAGTGTGCAGGAGAGCCATCATACAAGAAGTGAATGTGTTGATTGATCAGTTGAGTGCCTTCGAAAGCGTCAGGTATGGTGTTTTCCAGGAAGTTTGTGTACGCCTGCCCCGTAAGTCTGTTTACAAGTACATGGGGTCCAACTAATCGATCACCGATGATACCGGCCCACATATTGAGGGACAACCGCACCTGGTGATGAGATACAACAGTTGCACGTGGGTTTTCATGTGACCATACATGCTGATTGTGGAAATTTGTTATGCCATCTCTTGTGAACTGTGCTTCATCTGTAAATAATACGTCGGCAGACAAGTTCGGATTTACACCACACTGCTGCAAGAACCACTGACAGAACCTAACTCGTGCAGGGTAATCTGCTGGTGACAGGGCCTGTATTCGTTGCAAATGATAAGGATACAATTTATACTCGTTCAACAGTCTCCAGACAGTCGTATGAGGAACATTGACTTGCAACGCTAACCGTCGTGTGCTGATAGAAGGAGTCCTGTCTCCACAGCCTCCAGAATCTCCTCCTGCACTTCTGGAGCTGTAGATATTGGCCGTCCCCTTCCCAAACCAGGAGAGGTGAATGTTCCATACTCGCACAGACGGGAATGGAGACGTACAAATGTCTTCCGATCTGGACATTGTCCCTGTGGGTACCTCTCCTGGTACAAACGACGAGCCAGCGCAGCATTGCAGTCCGCCTTACCGTACATGAAGTGTATCTCTGCCAGCTCTTGATTTGAATACATGTCGCACAGTCTTAAAGCCTAAAGAACACTGAATGTAACCCTCCCAATGTCTCCTTTGACAGCAAAGACCTGCGGAAAGAAAAACGTTCCAGTGAAGTCCAATGTTGTGAAGGTCATAACTCGGAAATGAAGCATTTCCGGACATGAACTATTTTGATTGTCTACAGGTGGGACTTTCAATGTTGTAAAGGCCATAACTCGGAAATGAAGCATTTCCGGACACATGTTATAATGAACTATTTTGGTTGTCTTCATGTGGGAAATACATACCTGAAATTATGCCCCGTATTTTTTAAACACTCTGTATATAGGAATGACTGTTACTAGTTTAAAAGAATCAGGAAAATTACACTGTCAATACTCATGTTATAAATGCGTGTCAGAGGTTCACATATAAAAGAGGCAGCATACCTTAAAATTTGTGAATTTAGCATTAGTGTTCATAACTCTACTATTTACAACTACATCCACAGAGTTAAGAAAATAAGGGTTGATTTCCTCAACATTTAGGCAACTTCGCTATTGTTCTTTGAATAAATATTTATCACAGTTGAAATAATTATCCATAAAGTTTTAGAGCTATTTTTGGAATTTGCAATACTTTGGAAAAATAATCGGCGTTAATACTCTTTCACAATTGCTTATAATCATTTTCTGAGTTGAACAAAAGTATCTTTATATTGGATAATTCCATAATAAACATATAAATTGTAATATTAGAGACATTTATCTTTTAAAACGTTGAGTTCCCCTTGTACCACATTTTATTGTTAATTTTTTTCTTAGGTCCAGGATTGAAAACAGTTAACAGGAAAGTTTTATCAGTAATATTGTCACAACTAAAGTTGGACACAGGGAGGAATAGCTATTTGAGGGTGGTAAAAGGAAGGCAGATGGTAGAGCAATGATAACAACGCAAAGGGAATCCTGATAAGATAAATATATTGAGAAATAGCGAAAGGCAAATATACTTTACAGTGAAATAGTAAGATAAATTACAATAAACAAGACAAGCGTGTCAGACGTTTCGTGTCGAGCGAGAACTAATTCCAAATACCAAAGGCAAGAATTGATAAAATAGTTAATATACAACAAAATGTTTTAGGTTGATTAGCTCGACGAGAAGAAAGATGTGTGTCGGTGTGGTAGCCAGTGACCCGGGGTGGGGCCTCGGACGTCCCTCGGGCAGCGAGTCTGCCTGTTTCAAGTACTGAGAACCAAAACCGCCCGGAATTCAAGATTCCAGACTATTTTATACAAGACAATTGTCTCTAGGGGATTCTTCAGAATCTACGCCCAGGCTCTTAATAAATCCACCAATCAAAATACAATATTTAAAAGATAATACAGGACTTTCTACATGACGTATTAAAGTCTGTCCTAATCTACGAAAAATCACGTAGGTTCCGGGAAGTGGTTGAAAGCGCACGCAAGCTCATAAATTGCAAAATGTGGTAATATGTTCCATTAATCTGAGGAAGACACATCCGGTTATAATGACAAAGAAAACCATAAAACTTCCTCTTATTCAACCCAAAAATCCGGTTTTTAAGAAATACAGAAATTTATAAGAAAATGGAATTCTAAAGGATTTACAATAATGCGACTTATAACAAACAATAAGCTAATTTAAAAATACTCGTCAATCACATACGTGACAATATTACTAGAATCATTAAAAAATGGACAGTGCTATCCAATTTATTTGCTTTAATCAAAAAATAAAGTAGCATAAACCAGAAGTGTTGTAAAAGCGCTTAAATTTGAAATTACAAATCATGTTATTAGATTTAAGTTGGTTTAAAATATTAGTCATCAAAAGTACTGCACTGTAGTCAGAAACAATGGTTGGAATAACATTAGCATTACAACTGGCATATTATCAATGCACGTACCAATTGAACCATTACATCCGGGTCTTGTAGGCTCAAAAATTAGAGGTCTTAGTGCGTAACTGTCAAGTGCTCTAGTAAGATTGATAATCTCATTTGTACTTGACTTAATAAAATCAGCCGCTAACACAATATTTGTTGTCATTTTGTATATACTTGAAAATGTCTATAATATGCTATGCTTTTAATTAATGTTAATATGACGTTTAAAATATATGATGTGTACTTGCTCTAGCTGTTCCATAAATAAACATTCCTTACATAAGATTATCCTTTTCTCTGCGCCATGCTAATCGAGATAAACATTTGTTATCTTGTAAGTAAGGTAAAATGCAGGATATCTCTGTTTGAAACAATTGAAATTAACTGCTGTTTCAAACTCATGAGAATTAAACAAAAGAAATGAAACTAAGCTTGGCTTCTCTCTTGAGTAACTTAAATTTGAAACCAATAGTAAGGAATATCTCGGAAAGCTTAGCACTACAAAAATGTAGATATATGACATAAATTGTGTTTTAATGATATCTTAATTTTTACTTTCTCTACACGTACTATATACAGTGTATAGAGAAGGTATTGTATTCCACCCAAAATTCGATACCGAGATTTCACGGAAATATAAGTTTTGGGTCCCCCTGAATCCAAAAAAAAAGAACTTTTACAAAAGGGTCCGTGGGTGTGTGTGTGTGTGTGCGTGCGCGCGTGTGTGTGTCTGTGTCTGTGTGAAAAGTATAACTCAAAAACGAAAAGACCGTTAAATACCAAAGTTGGTATATTACTTAGGCATCTTCCAAGGATGCGACACGAAGATTTTCAAGAAAACCCAACTACCCTTTACATGGAAAATTTTTCGAAAATTTTGATTTTCCTAAAAATGGCTCTAACGATTTGGATTAAACTGTCAAATATTAAAGATGTTTACTTGACATATAAAAGTATATTTTGAGCTTTCTGGGAATAGCCTCTGAAGACTACATTATTCTGGATGAATTTTACGCAAATTTGCATAGCTGCTAAGCCGTATGAGATACACAAAGACTTAATACACAGCAAATGTAGAGCACATTAAAGCACACAATTTATGTCCTATACATTTTTTCGTGGAGTTGATCGTTTTTTAGATATTCCTTGTGTTTTGTTTCAGCTTTGAAAAACTTATACCTTTTTCATTCAGGAGTTTATCAACTCCTGTCCATATAAACAAAGGAATTTCTGTCACATAGCAACCAGCTTTTGACTATCACTTTAACCTATGGTACTCCCTTATTTCGCTTCTTTTTACAAGGAAGCCAAATAATAAGAATATTTCTTAATTTTTTCTCGATTAGCATGAAATAAATAAAATCATTAGCTTTTTAACAATAATTTGTTACAGAGATGTAGAGAAAGTGATGTGAATGTAATACAAGATTTTTGTACTGTTTTTTTCTTCCACGGTTTACGACTTCAACAATAGTCATGCAGTATGAAGAGCTCTTATGAGACTATTTCGAGAAAATTCAAGCTATATATTTCGTTTGCAATGAAAATATCTTAACCATAACACATTTTAACCAAAAACATTGGAGCCATTTCCTAGAAAATTATAACTCATGGAAAATGTTCTATGTTAAGGCTAGTTTATAATGAGAGCATTTTCTTCAAAATGTTCATGTCGCATCTTTAGAACATACTGAACTTCAGTAGAAGATTTGGTATTGAAGTTCGTTTTGCAGCATTGCTGCCCAAGGCAGTCTGGCTGCGGCTTGCGCACCGAGAGGTTGTTTATCAGCTGTGTTGCGCGTAATCGAGCGGCGTTAAGGAACGTCAAATAGATTGTTCTGTGTGAGTCTATAGTTCTACAAGTAAAGCATTTCTAATAATGGAGGCAATACGCCGGCAAAATACTTTGCAAATCTTATTTCGAGGAGCTGAACGTCGACCCAGCGCGAGTCTGGTGTTCGTTCTGTAAGAATGGAATTAAAAAAGAAAATTCCATCTACACTAGTAGTGCGTGGGTTTCCTGTTGGTGTGACCTATCTAGGACAACCGCAAACTTGCTATGTGTGTGGGGAAGCTTCTCATTTTCGCTCACACTGTCCATACAAAAGGTCTGTACTGCCTGTATCTGTCTCGCGCAGGGCTGTGTTACTCAGCGATGTAGTGAGAGGATAAGTTAGCGCTCGGGCGGCAGAGGGATGTAAACAAACAGTAGGTGCGTCAAATGGGCCCGCTACTGAAGCTAGTGTTATAGAGCCTGTTTGTAACGTCAAACCTACAGAGGAAGTTAACCTGACTACCAGCTGTATGCGTGACGATGTGGCGGTGCAGGAGACATCTGTGTCCGCACCGGTAGATGTCAATACTCTCTCAGAATTAGCAGAAATGGGTGTCTCATCCCCTACACGATCTTCTGCAGTTGTGGTGCCTAATAGTGGTGACTAGAACATGGTTGGCCCCTGCGATCCACCAGACACTGTAATAATTGAACACCAGCGATGGAGTGAGATGGATTCCGACGAACCAGTGTCGGTTAGGAGAGAACGCCCGCTGTCTGTTAGTGAGGAGGAGAGCACCGAAGAAACGGAGTCTAACATCGCGTGGGAGACCGTGAGAGACCCTCGACTCGGGAAGCACTTGCAATCTCGGTCTGGAAACCTACCGAAAAAGTTTCCACGGGTATCAGGAACACATATTCATGCCGTTGAAAATACTAGATACATCTTGGGCGGTGACCTGCTCTGGTTTAATTCTGGCCTTGTTTTAATGGTTGTATTACGTACCTTTGCCACTGTTAACATCAACTCCTTACGCTGCATTGCCAAACATGCTCTTTTACGTGATTCTGTGTGGACTCATGATTTAGATATAGTTTTCCTCCAAGAAGTTAACATAACCGACTTTGACTTTATGAGTCCACAGTGTGGTGAATGTTGGAGAACATATGTGTGGTACTGCTATTTTGTACAGAGCAGGTTTGACGTTTGCCGAGATAGAGATGCATCTAGTGGTCGTGTTATAAGTGCTAGAATGGACAACATGCTGCTACTTAAGCTATACCTACCTTCAGGGAGTGAGAGGCACCATGAGCGAGAAGAATTTATAACAAACATTCTGCCCTATTATTTGAGATGGAATTACGCCCTGCTTTTAGTAGGTGGCGACTTCAATTACGTGCTACATGCTAAGGATCAGCGTCCTGGTTATAACAAGTCTTTGGCATTGGATCAGCTGGTAACCGGGCTACGTCTTTGTGATGTTTGGGAACATATGAAGGCTACGTCTGTAGAATTTACTTACTGTCGAGCGAACTGTGCCTCAAGGATAGATCGTTTCTATTTAAGCTCTCAGTTCAACTCTCTGATTCACGCAGTGCGCGTTTTACCTGTTGCCTTTACTGACCACCATGCTGTCAAACTGCAATTAATCGCTGAGAGTCGCATTCCACTATATGGCAGAGGATATTGGAGATTAAACGAAGCTTTATTACATGACAACATTATTGCTGCTGATTTCGCCAAGTTGTGGCAAAGTCTTCAGGGTAAAGCTCGACGCTCCCCGCTGTCGGTGGTGGAGAATTGGCGACGTATATTTAAGCCTGGTATTACGACCTTCTTCAAGACCAAAGGTCGTGAGATGGCAATTGAACGACGTCACACCTTCGATTTTTACCAAGAAACATTAATGGGTCTTCTCTCTAGACAACAGAGTGGTCAGGACGTATCCCATCGCCTTCAAGCTGTGAATCGGAAGCTCGTGGAAATACAGCAACATGTTTTGGCGGGAACTATGACCCGTTCGCGAACTCAGGACTCCGTCGTGGCACAGGAGAAAGCTTCTTTGTTTCATACCATTAAGGAGAAGTGTGCTGGTAGTGGGCGTTACATCCATGCTCTTCTGACATCGGAAGGCGCCAAGGTCACCTCTGTGTCTCAAATCCTACAGAATATTCATACATCTTATAGCACCATGTTTGACACCACTGACCTACGCAATGACGCCACGGAGGAGCTCTTCCAATATGTTGACACCGGTATAACTGTCGAGGAACAGTGTTCCTTGGAGCAGCTATATTCTGCCACCGAGATTCTGCACACCATTAAGTCCGCTAGGTCTCCAATGAGTGTCTGGGGCTATAGACCTATAACACTTTTAAACACCGACTACAAAATTGTGATGAAAGTACTTGCATCCAGATTAAGGATTATTCTACCTACAATTGTAACCTCCGGACAAACATGTGGCATCCCGGGCAGAACCATAATTGACAACCTTCTGGTCCTCCGAGATACGATTCTCCATTATGAGCGGAATCAAACAGAGGCTGCTGCTTTGGTTAGTCTGGATTTTGATAAAGCTTTTGATAGAGTAGGCCATGCTTATATGTTTAAAGTGCTTCAGAAATTCAAACTTCCAGCGTTGCTCATATCTGCAATCAGAACCCTCTACAGTGAGATGACTTCGAAGGTGTCCACTATCAATGATTCTCTTCTCCCTTTCTTTAGAGCCCTTTCTTCATTATCTTCAGGCTAAGCTGACTGGGACTGTCACAAAATAATCCAGCTCAATTATTTTGTGCCAGGGCTTATGCTGATGAAGTCACAGTGCTCATCCGTAGGCGTGAGGCCTTACCCTTGGTACATACCGCCATCACACTTTATGAGGCAGCTTCTAATGCCAAAAATGAACACCGCGAAGTCGCAACTGCTCCCGCTTGTATCGTGGCCGACGGATCACACATTTCTCGGTATCCCGATACAATATAGTGTTAAGATTCTTGGCATCATCTTCATCAAATCGTTTACATCGATGATTGTTCGCAACTGGGATCACAAAATAAATTTGATTCGGCTGAATACCACTGCACACTTTGGTCGGAACTTGAACCTTCTACAGAAAGTGTGGCACATCAATCAGTTTGTTTTGGCAAAATTATGGTATATGGCGCAGATACTACCCATGCCTGAAAAACACGTCTCCCGAATTGAGCGAGTTATTGGATACTATCTATGGAGAGCACATCCCTTTCGTGTAGCTAAAACCCAATTGTGGCGAAAACGTAACGAAGGCGGCTTAGGTTTAATTGCAGTGGGACCTAAGAGTAAAGCGCTTCTTGTTAAATCTATTATACTTGCCACTAGGGCTTTTGGAGAGGAACAAGAAATAGCATTTTGGGAACCCTTCAAGAATTCTCTTGGAACTCTAGTTCGGGCTGTTCCTGCGGGTTTTAAGAGAGCACTCCATATTTTGGATGGCATTGATGTCGATGTCCGGCCTCGGCAACCTAGAGGACTATCAACTGAGCTCTACAAGCTTATCCTACATCGGCTGCTTGCACCAATTCATGTGGTGGATAGGATGCCTAACAGACTCTGGTGTCAGGTATGTCGGAACATCCATGTACGCAACATATCTACGGAGTGGACTACGTGCGCATATTTGGTCATCAATGATGTTGTGGCTACAGAGGATAAAAAATTCCGATACAACATGGTGAGGACTCTCACATGCAACATTTGCGGTGTGCGGGATACTCTACGCCATCGTTTTGTTACCTGCACAACAGCACGACAGATCTGGCACTGGGTTGTTTCGCAATTGCACCGTCTTGCTCCTTCGCAAAATCCCAACGATTATGCTCGCACATTACTACAACTAGAGACTCGAAGTACTACCGACCGCTTCGCACAGGTGTGGCTCGCACTTGGCTTTCAGCATTATATGCTGTCTGAAACGCATCCCAGCGTCGACGGTTTGCGTTGTCATCTTAGAGCAGCAAGAGAAGATCTGCAAAAACATAAGCGTCTTTCACTGCAGTCGACAACAGCTTTGGCCTTGCTCACTCTATAACGCTTACAAACCTCATTTTGTTACTATCTTCCTGCACATGTTTAATTTAAACGCACAGACAACATAGTTCATAACTATAAAAAAAAATGTGAAGTTATATACTGTATTTATAATATAACTTATACCTTTTGTAATTAACAAAATAAACAAATAAGTAAATTAAAAAAAGGACACATTCACATGCTACACACCGTATATTTCTAAAAGTTATTATTTTATTTATTCAGTGGGTCTCAAAACATGCATTTACAGTAAAATTTCGGTAACAATTTTTTGTGGGGAATACAATACCTTCTCTATCTACAACGTGCTAGAGAAAGTAAAAAGTTATTTCCATCATAGTGACGAGAAACAACAATGCTTATCTTAACGTGATGTAAAAAATATCTATAAAAGGGACAAAAAGGGACAAAAGTGTGGATTATATAAGAATGTCGTTAATCGAGGTCTTAAAGTATATATTATAATTCTGCACTATTGTAATCCAGGCATGCATTATATTAACTTATATGTTGTATGAAACAAATGAAAAATATATCTTCGCGTCATTAAAAGGGACGCTAACAGAAAAACATCTGGTGTTCATGCTAATCGGGAAGAAATTAGCAGAAATACTCTTATTACTTGCTTCCTTGTAAGCAGAAGCGAAATATGGGAGTACCATGGGTTAAAGTGATAGTCAAAAGCTAGTTGCTATGTGAGTGAAGTTTCTTTGTTTGTATGGACAGGAGTGACAAATTCCGGTATGATAAAAGTATAAGTTTTTAAAAGCTGAAACCAAAAACAAGCAATACCTGAAAAACGATCAACTCCGCGAAAAAAAAATGTATGTGACATTCATCGTGTGTTTTAACGTGCTCTACATTTTTTGTGTGATAAAAGTTTATGTCCATCTTTTACAGTTTAGCTGTAATGCAAAATTACGTAAAATTCATGCAGAATAAATTAGTCTTCAGCGGTTTGCCCAGAACATTCAAGAAATAAATTTTATTTGTCGTGTAAACATCTTTAATAAATGATATGTTAATCAAAATCGTTAGAGCCATTTTGGTGAAAATCAAAATTTGCGAAAAAGGTTCCATGTAGGGTAACTGGGGGTGCAGGGTTTTTCTTGAAAATCTTCGCGTCGTATCTTTAGAAAATACCAAACTAAAATACCAAGTTTGGTATTTAACAGTCTTTTCCTTTTTGAGCTATGCTGTCCACAGGCACACAAATGGATGGGTGTATTATTTTAGTTTCCTCTTGTGAATTTCTGAGGTTATATCCTTTACTCATTATATATGTAGTTTAAACGTATCTATTGTAGAAATTCTGCACAATTATGTAGAATCATCTGTGTAGGGTGAGTTAGCTCTCGGTTTTTGTTCCTATTTTTACTTTCTCTATACGTACTATGTACATAGTGTATAGAGAAGATTTAACCGGAAAATACATGTTTTGAGACCACCTGAATCCAAAAAAAGCATTTTTAGAAAAATGACCGTGTGTGTGTCTGTCTGTCTGTGTGAATGCGTGTGTGTCTGTGGCTCAAAAACGAAAAGACCATTAAATATCAAACTTGGTATTTAAGTTCCCTATCTTCCAAGAATGGGACACGAAGATTTTCAAGATAATCCCCCACCCCAACTACCCTTCACATGGAAAACTTTTCGAAAATTTTGATTTTATAAAAAATGACTAACGATTTTGATTAAAATGTTATATATTAAAGATATATACTTGACAAATAATATGTATATCTTGAATTTTCTGGAAATAGCCTGAATTCTGGATGAATTTTACGGAATTTTGTATAACTGGTAAACCATACGAGATAGACAAAAACTTATCACAAAAAAATGTAGAGCACATTAAAACACACAGTTTATGTTAAATACATTTTTTTCTTGGTGTTGATCGTTTTTGAGATACTCCTTTTTTTTTTGGTTTCAGCTTCAAAACTTATAATTTTCTCATGTAGGAATTTAATAATTGTTGTCCATACAAACAAAGTAACTTCAGAACCATGTTTTGCTATCACTTTAACCTATGTTACTCCCTTATTTCGTTTCTACTTACAGGGAAGCAAATAATAAGACTATTTCTGTTAATTTTTTGTCACATGGCATGAAGTATATAGAAGCATAAGATTTTTAATAAAAATTTGTTGCAGAGATATGGATAAAGTCATGTGAATGGAACACATCAGATTTTTATTCCTGTGTTAATGTCTTGTTTCCATTTCTTAACAATTGTTGTATGTTGAAAATTGTTTGGGACACGCTGTACTCTTTTCTCAATACTTTATTCGCTGTAATACGTCAGTCTTAACTGCCTTCAAAACTTTAATTTTTGCATGTTGAACTTTCCACAAATTAACTTAATCTTCTCTGTATGAACTATTATCTAATATTCTTTAGCTGAAAAATATGGCAAACGTAAGGATTTGTTCGCTTTCGTGTTTGATTCAGAATTGTTAAAATCGTAGTCATTTATTATTGCTTTATTTAAATGTCGATAATTTTCTGCATATATACCGCCAGCTAAAGTTAAAACATTTGCAACAGTATATTATTTTGTGATATTTGGCTCACCGTTCATTTGGGGAATTATATAAGAATAAAATTCAATTTCTAAAAAGTCTTAATTTTCATAGCTTCAATATCATTTTAATAAAAAATAAGCTGATGTGTTCCATTTGATGTTTCTCTACATTTCTATAACAAATTATTGTTAAAAAGCTTATGCTTTTATTTACTTCACACACACAGACACACACACGGATATTTTTCTAAACATGCTATTTTTGGAATTAGGGGGTCTCGAGACATATATTTGCGGTGAAATCTTGGTATCTTGGAATTTTGGGTGTATTACAATACCTTGTCTATACACTATATACATAGTAAGTATAGAAAAAGTAATTATTGGGAAAATATTTAAGGTTAATCTATTTTCTAGATTTTCAAATAGATTTATGAGTTAATCTATATTGATATAATACAATTTTAAAAAGATAACAGGGAAAAATATAATGGCTATTAAAATGTTGTTGGAATAAAATAATTCTGTGAAATTACCACACTTCTATGAGTATGGGCGCAAATGTGGATCGTGAGTTTGTGGAGGTGATTGTGCTTCATAGATTTTTAAGCAAATTGCACCTGCTTTATAAATATAATAAACAACACCAAATATTCTACCGTTCAAAACTGTAATTTTCAGGGGATTCAGAATTGCTAGTGTACAAGTTCTGAGGTAACAGCTTTGTGCTTGGCGAGTATAGGTACTCATCAGAACGCCTCGACCTCGACCATTCACACATTTAGTATTGTTAGCTCTATTATTTTCAGAGATAAAGTTTACAAACCTGAGTAAAGCTCAAAGAAAGCTTATAGGAAAGTATCGACCAGAGTAATCTTCTTATGTCACATACTGGATGGTGGTAAAAGATTTTATTGCCGTTAAGATTTCCCTCGCGGTCTTATCTTCTCTCAGCGGGTTAATCTTTATTGTTCTTGGTTAGTGTAGATGCATTCGTCCACAGAAGCAGCTGGGGCCGTTAACTTTTTACGTCGTAACTAAGACTGCATTGTCTCAGTCCTGCACCTCTATCGTGTGGCGTACACTAAGAAACAGAAACCATTAGTAGTGGTTGCTTGCTTATCCAAAATGAATTCAATATTTGCAAGATAAACCTTATTTTTATATTATATTCTATAAATATATTAATGGGAAATTTGGGGGTAGAGTTTCCCACTGAAACAACGGTGCATTTCATAGTTGAAAAAGGACCTTCCCTCATAAGTACAGCTGGCCCAAAGGAACACGCAGGATGAGTTTAGTTCTGGAATGTAATTAACAATAATATTTAAACTCAGATAGGAAAGCCGAATAAGAGTTTTTGAAATATTAGGATTAATACATTCAATATTCAAGGTTTTGTTAAAATTAATTCAAAGAGGTTTGCAGATTCGAAGCAATTATAGTCTAAGCTATACTATATACAGGTAGATGGGAATGAGCGCATATATTTGAATCAGCGATTGAGGACGATGAAATGACGATTTGCCGTTTTTTCGCTAATTTTCTAAACTAGTGACCATTAAAAACAAATTCACGATATTTGTAAGATGGCTTATATTCCTTATCTCGGTGATTTTATGTAACGCGTGACCATTCTCTGCCATTTGCCCTCCGCGACTAAAGGTGGTGTGATGTGAGGAAAGAATATCCATGTAACCATACGGTTTGGTTTTCATACAACATTATCTGATTAGGGTTCATAATAATAGGATTAAAGTTAAAAAGATTGAACACGATGGCATTAATACGCTTCATTTAAATTTGATTTTATTGAACAAATACATAACTAAAACCAACATGTCATTATTTACCCTTCGTTTTTTAAACGACATATCACATCTCTTCTCCCATAAAGGTGAGAGATTAAACAATTAACACTCACAGATCAGGAATTTGAGAACTTTGTGTCGCAGATCCTTTGAAACGTTCCAGTTAACGTTCGTCTTTTGGGAAGAAATTTAGAAATCGCCCGATTATGCATTTCTCACAGCATCGGCAGATTCGCCAGTTGCGGTGTCAAGTAAATGAATTTGTGGTAATTAAGCATAGGTAAAAACATTTATTGTACAAAGGGAAGTTTGTGACTGAATCGGTCCCTCCTTTTTTCGCGTGAATCACATGAGTACCGACCGGTCATCGGTGTACGAGTTGTTCCAAACACAGGAGCTGGCGCTTGCCTGGTGTACGGTGACTCCAAAAACTATTGGTCTGAAAGCACTAATGATGAAAAACTAACTGTGTGTTCAATAGAATGTAAATATTGTTTCCATTATACTGTTATACATTTTATAAATTTAATTATTTTGTGACAGAAACTGTGCAGGACAGGAGTTGGATAGTTAGAGTCAGACTAAAAAATTGAATATTATAGCCGGGATTTGAACCACGGATCTCCCTGTCTGTAGCTGGTTGCTCTGCCAGTTTTGAGAAAGTACATTTTGACCATTTTTCCAAGTAAAGGGTAGTTTGGGGTGGGGTTATTTTTCTCAAAATCTTGGTGTCGCATCCCTGGAAGATATTAAACTTAAATACCAAGTTTGGTATTTAACCGACTTTTCGTTTTTGAGTTATCGTATTGACAGACACACGGACACACACTGACACACATATACGGACCTTTTTCTAAATTTTTTTTTGGATACAGGGTACCTTAAAACAAACATTTCCAGTGAACTCTCGGTATCAAATTTTTGGGTAGAGTGCAATACCTTCTCTATACACTATGTACATAGTACGAGTAGAGAAAGTAAAAATAAAATATCACATAAATGATTCCAAAAAGGCCCTACTGACTCAGTGGAATACATTTTTTACAGGAACAACATCAAGAGTGAAGTCAATGTCAAGAAAATTAGCGCAAAGTATTGAAGTGAGCAAAAATGTCCAATAACTTTTGTAGAGATGTAGACAGACCAATCTTTATTTGTCATACTTGGAAACAAAACTTTTTCATTTAGTTAACTGTATATTTAAAATTGAAGAAAGTTCGTTTTTATATATTCTGTATTACATAAGTTTATAACTTCTACTAATATAATATTAGAATTATTGGATAAAAGAATTAAATTTGCCTTACACGTAAGGAACACCATTTTATTAAGATCTCCATAACAAATTTTATCATATATTTTATTTAAAATATTAACTCGTGTGTATTAGTGCCTTGTCTGCAAAACGAGATAAAAGTGGTAGTCATTACTTTCGTTCTCTGTAAATTACTGTTAATGTTTCCTTTGTATGATATATATTTGATTTAGAGAGTTTCTTTATGAATCATGAGTGTATAGTCAGGTCCTCTGTAGGTAGTGTTTACAACTATTTCTAATTATGGATACGCTGTTCGCTTTTACTTTATGCTTTTTGTAAACACAACTCCATTAGTATTTGTGTTAGTTTGCAATGTAGCTACATGGTTTTTAGAGTGCACCGTGGGGATATATTTCCGGTACCCATTGCATGTTGTCTCCGGTATTTAAAGTTATCCCAAACTATGTGTTACGTTGGCCACTGTCATTTTACACATGGAGGAGACCTGCTCAGTGTGTGTGTGTGCTCTGTGGACAGACTTTGTCGGTATCTCATGTACTGCTAGAGTGTGCTCACATTTACGAGCCGCTCTACGGATGCTCGCGACGCTCAGAAACATCCTAGCGGATGATACCGGAGCGGTAGCAAGGGTTTTAACATTTTATCTGATGTGCCTTTTAATCTCCCTGTTTAATTTTACCTTGCTATTTATTGGTCTATTTCTTTTGTCCTCTGGTAGCGTATTGGTAGTTTAGGTTTTATACGTTTTAAAACTTTTAGCTGTTTGAATTTTAGAACGGAGGAACTGGTCTTTAGTTCCGTCTTTTAGCTCCATGTTTATTACCCTTTTAGTTTCTGTATGTTTAGCATTGGGCGTTTTTATTTCCAGTGGATTTATTAGTGAATGGCTCCTTTTTATCC
The DNA here is from genome assembly GCA_030762935.1 of Hymenopus coronatus. Lineage (NCBI taxonomy): Eukaryota > Metazoa > Arthropoda > Insecta > Mantodea > Hymenopodidae > Hymenopus > Hymenopus coronatus. Next base: position 15,453,268 of record CM060885.1, on the reverse strand, counting down.
ATAAATTAATTTTCTATGACGTTTCAATCGGGTACGGAGCCACGCCTTATTTTTTATGGGCGCTAATGACCTAGCTGTTGTGCGCCTCTAACCTCACTCATCATCATCATCAAAATCATCAACATCTTCATCAACATCATCAACATCATCATCAGCTTCTTCAGCAGCAGCATCATCATCATCAGCATCAACATCATAATCAGCATCAGCAGCATCAACATCATCAGCATCGTCATCATCAACATCATCAGCATCATCATCAGCATCATCAGCATCATCAACATCATCATCAGCATCATCATAATCTGCATCATCAACATCATCAGCATCATCATAATCTGCATCATCAACATCATCAGCATCATCATCAGCATCATCAACATCATCAGCATCATCATCAGCATCATCATAATCTGCATCATCAACATCATCAGCATCATCATAATCTGCATCATCAACATCATCAGCATCATAATCAGCATCATCAACATCATCAGCATCATCATAATCTGCATCATCAACATCATCAGCATCATCATAATCTGCATCATCAACATCATCAGCATCATCATCAGCATCATCAACATCATCAGCATCATCATAATCTGCATCATCAACATCATCAGCATCATCATAATCTGCATCATCAACATCATCAGCATCATCATCAGCATCATCAACATCATCAGCATCATCATAATCTGCATCATCAGCATCATCAGCATCATCAACATCATCATCAGCATCATCATAATCTGCATCATCAACATCATCAGCATCATCATAATCTGCATCATCAACATCATCAGCATCATCATAATCTGCATCATCAACATCATCAGCATCATCATCAGCATCATCAACATCATCAGCATCATCATCAGCATCATCAGCATCATCAACATCATCATCATCATCATAATCTGCATCATCAACATCATCATGATCTGCATCATCAACATTATCAGCATCATCATAATCTGCATCATCAACATCATCAGCATCATCATAATCTGCATCATCAACATCATCAGCATCATCATCAGCATCATCATAATCTGCATCATCAACATCATCAGCATCATCATCAGCATCATCAACATCATCATCAGCATCATCATCAGCATCATCATAATCTGCATCATCAACATCATCAGCATCATCATCAGCATCATCAACATCATCATCAGCATCATCATCAGCATCATCAACATCATCATCAGCATCATCATCAGCATCATCAACATCATCATCAGCATCATCATCAGCATCATCAACATCATCAGCATCATCATCAGCATCATTATCAACATCATCATCATCATACTCCACGTTGGTAACTTTTCACAAGCTACATGCTGATACACTGAAGAATGTCTCTATATTAATGCACCGGCAATATCTGCTGTTCAGCAAGACCATGATATAGGCTGTGTTCATAGAACCGTTTATCAGCGCTCTCACACCAGTACTATATGAGCGTGTTCGTAAATTGAGAAATTAAAAGATGGCTTGGTACATTTGTGGTAGACTCAATCTTCCGTTATACGAACGATTTATATACCATAGAGCTAAATATTTAAAAAATCGGATGTTCTACTCATAAGACATTCTTTACATCACCCAACAAATTATTGTTAAAAAGTTTATTCTTCTATTCACTTCATGCTATTCGAAATAAACATTAGTAAAAATTGCCTCATTACTTACGTCCTTATAAGTAAGTGCATTAAGCTAAAGCTATAGTCAAATGTTTTAAAAACTGGTTACCATGTGGTTGAAATCCGTTTCTTTGCATGGGCAGAAGTTTACACATTCCCGGATGAGAAAAATTTTAAGAATTTTAAAACAGAAACCAATAACAAGAAAAAGTGTGTAACATAAATTGTGTATTTTAATTACAGCTACATTTTTTGTTGTAAGTTTTTGCTAATAAATTTACAATTGAACAGTTATGTGAATTTAGGTTAAAGTCTTTCAGAATAAAGAGGTCTTCAAAGTCTATTCGGAGAAAATTCAATATGTACATTTTAATATTTACTAAATATCTTAATATGCATTTCAATGAAAAACGTTAGAGTAATTTTTGAGAAAATAGATAATTTTGAAATGCTCAATAGAAAGAGTACTTTGTGGTGGAGGGATTTTCCTCAAAAGCTTCGACTCATCCTTTGAAGTTACTAAACTTAAATACCAAGTTTTGTATTTTACTGACTTTTTGTTTTTGAGTTACCGTGTTCACAGATACACGGACACACACGGATCTTTTTTCTGAAAATGCTTTATTTTTGTACAGGTGACCTAGAACGTGTATTTGCGGTCAAATCTCGGTATATGAAATTTTGGAATGCAATACCATCTCTACCTATGTACCGTGTGATTGGTGTTACTCATACTTTAACCCACACTTAAAAACATTGTCATAAAAGAGAATAATTTAATAATAATGAAATGTTATTGTAAATAATAAAAACAAAGTATGAAAATAGAATAACTATTTAAGAAACAGAAAAAAAATAAGAATAAACTTTGAATACTCTAACAATTAGATGTCATCATGAATATTATAATAAGTTTTCAGCAATACTCAAAAACGCTATTACAATTTAATAGACATAAAAATCATGCAAATTTATCCAACCTGGAGATTGTGAAATTACAAAATGCAGCCACGAGAGAATATTGGAAGGGATTTAGTAATTTTTGACACTAAAACTACCGTTGCAAATTAGATTTTTTTTTTTTATTATTCTTTCATTTATATAGCCTCGCTTAACATCCAAGGTCATATCGGGGGCTTCGTATTAGAAACAACTCGTTGTCTGTAGGTTCCTTTACGTTGAGTTTAAATTATTTTATTTTCCCCAAACACATTCACTCCAACATACACGCTTCCAGACTCTGTGGGGGAAGGGCATTATTCTGGTTAAAGAAAAACTTCTCGCCACGGCCGGGAATCGAAACCGGGATCTCTGGGTGAGAAGACAGTTCGCTGACCACTGAACCATAAATTCTTTTTTACTGTATGCATAAATAAAAAAATATGATGTCTTACACTTGCATGACTTTCTCTAGCTACTCTACAAACTTCTTTCAAAAGATATTTCTTCTTTCAACACCATGCTAGTCGAGATAAACATTAGCAGAATTTTATTACTAAGTTCCTTATAAGTAAAACGAAACTAAAAAAAAAAATGTGCTGTGCTAAAGTGATAGTCAAATGTTTTAAAAGCTATCGTTAAGCGTTTGTCATTACAAATCGCTTCTTTGCTTGGCCAGAGTGGAACTAAAGGAAAATGGACACTTCTTGTCTGAGAAAATTATAAGTAGTGTACAATTGAAGCCAATAACAAGGAATACCTCGAAAACGGCAAGTTCCACGAAAAAAAAAATGTATTGTAACGAGATCTACATTTTTTGTATTGTAAGTTTTTGTCTCTCTTACGGTTTACTAGTTATGACAAATTAAGCAAAATTCGTCCAGAATAAACAGGCCTTTAGAAGGGATTCTCAGAAAATTTAAGATATAAATTTTATTTGTGATAAAATTGGCTTTAATATGTGGTATTTTAAATTATTAGAACCATTTTTTAGAAAAAAAAAATGAAAAATTTTCCATGTAAAGGGAAGTTAGGGGTGAGGGGGATTTTCTTGAAAATCTTCGAGTCGCATCTTTGTAAGATACCAAACTTAAATACCAAGTTTAGTATTTAACGGTCTGTTCGTTTGAGCTATGCTGTGCACACACACACGCGCGCGCGCGCGCGCGCGCGCGCTTGTGCTTTTTTTTTATTCAGAGCAACCTAAAACATGTATTCCGGTGAAATGTCGACATCGATTTTTTGGGTGGAGTACAATACTTCTCTATTCCTTAAGTACATTGTACATTTATATAAATATTAATTGAAACCATAACTCATTTGAATAATTACAAGATGTGGCAAGATATATATTAATAAGAAATTATTTGATAAAAGATTTAAAGTTTATCTATACGGACATAATAATTAGAGCTCGGTCCAGGTTCACGAAATTGCCGGATTGAGTTTCGATGCAGGCAGACTATGACGTGATGGCGTAAGCGAGATCTCTACAACCCGTTACGAAAATCCTGCACTATGCCTGGCCTCGTTCAGTTCCTGCTAGGTCTTTTTTGCCTTCTTTCCTTCTTTATACTTTCTATACACGTATTATGTACATAGTGTATAGAGAAGGTATTGTAATGCAACCAAAAATTCCATACCGAGGTTTCAAGAGAAATAAATGTCTTGAGACGCCCTGAATCCTAAAAAGCATTTTTAGAAAAATGTCCGTGTGTATGTATGTGTGTGTGTGTCTTTGAGCAGCATAGCTCAAATACGAAAAGACCATTAAAAACAAAACTTGGTATTTAGGTTTGATATCTTCCAAAAATGCGTAACGAAAATGTTCAAAAAATTTCCCATCCCCAACTACCCTTTCCATGGAACTTTTGTCGAATATTTTGATTTACTAAAAATGGCTCTAACAATTTTGATTAATTTTGATTAAAATAATAAAGATATTTAAAAGACAAATAAAACGTATATCTTGAATTTTCTGGGAATAGTCTCTGAAGATTCTTTATTCTGAATGAATTTTATGGAACTTTGCATAACTACTAAACCGTAAGAGATAGAAAAAAAAAATGTAGAGCACGTTAAAACACACAATGTTATAAATGTTTTTTTTCATGGAGTTGCTCGTTTTTAAGATATTCCTAGTCTTTGATTTCAGCTTTGTAAAGCTTATACCTTTTTGTGAACTCCTCTCTATACAAACAAAGGAACTTCAGTCACATAACAAGCAGCTATCACTTTAACCTATGGTACTCCTTTATTTCCCTTTTACTTACAAGGAACAAGTAATAAGACTATTTCTCCTAATTTTTCTCGATTAGCATGAATTAAATAGAAGCATAAGGTTCTTAAAATAATTCGTCTCAGAGATGTAGAGAAAGTCATGTGAATGGAACATATCAGATTTTTTTTTTATTCTTTCTTTCTTTTTTATACCTATCTCTACGTTTCTGTTGTTTTCCTATTGCTTTTTTTTACATACAGATACCCAAACATACATTACAAACACACTTTCCCGAGCCGGGACTGCAGCCCATGATCCCCTACGCCACGAAACACCAAAACTAGACACGTTAACGAGCGCGGCCATGGGGACCGGCAACTAGAAATAAACTTGTGAACACTGATAGCGCAAATTGAAAAATTTCGAGAAAAGAAAGGGATAGGCGTTTGCCACTGAACAAACTTGTGCACGATTCAAACATATTTTTACTTTCTCTTGCCCAATATGTACAATGTACATAGAGATAGAGAAGTATTGTATTCCACCAAAAAATTCGATACTGAGATTTCACCGGAAAAATATGTCCCCTGAGTCCGAAAAAAGGAATTTTAAAAAAAAGTTCCATATGTGTGTGTGTGTGTGTGTGTGTGTGTGTGTGTGTGTGTGTGTCTGTGGACCGCATAGCCCCAAAACGAAAAAACCGTTAAATATCAAACTTGGTATTTAGGTTTAGTATCTTCCAAGGATGCGACACGAAGATTTTCCAAAAAAAATCCCCCACCACAAACTATCCTTTACATGGAAAAAAATTTCCAAAATGTTGTTTTTCTTTAAAATGACTAACGGTTTTGATTAAAATCCCGGATATCAAAGCTATTTATGTCCAAATTAATATGTAAATCTCGAATTTTTGGGGAATAGCCTCTGAAGAACTCTTTATTCTGGATGAATTTTGCTTAACTGCTAAACCGTAAGAGATAGAAAAAAACTCACTACACAAAAAATTTACATCATTTTTGTTGTGGAGGTAACCGTTTCCTGGATATTCCTTGTTATTGGTTTCGATCGTGAAGTACTTAAACCTTTCTTACACAGGAAGTGTCTGCTGTTATTGTTTTTTTTTTTTTTTTTTTTTTTTTTTTGTTCTCCTGGCCAAGCAAAGAAGTGATTTGCAATGACATTCGCATAATGATAACTTTTAAAACATTTGACAATCACTTTATCATAGTACATTCCCATATTCCCTTCTACTTATAAGGAACTAAGTAATAAAAACATTCTGCTAATATTTATCTCGATTAGCATTGTGTACAAAGAAGAACAACCTTTTGTAGGAGATTTATAGAGTAGCTAGAGAAAGTCATGTGAGTGTAACACTCAGATTTTTAGTGACAGGAGGAGAACCTTTATTTCGATATAGTAGAGATGGATCTTGTAATTAATTAACTGCAGTGAATTCTGAGCGAGTTTGGTTGATTGATTTCATGCTTTTTTAAAGCTCTGCACATTATTATACTGATTTTTGTATCAAGCTTTATAGTTTATTTGTAAATGTACAAGGCGCTTTTATTTACTAATCATATTGTGAAATAATTGATGTATAGTGTCAATTTATGAATTAGAACGATGAATAAGATGCCACTACATGTAATGAGCTACTTTTCGAACAGATTGTACTTCAATGTCTGCATGTTTACAAATCCCCCCCACACTACCCATTGTTTATCCCACTGACTGCTCTGTGTGTTCGTAGCTGTGTGCGCTTTGGAATCCAAAACCGAGCTCTAATAATAATGATATTGGCGATTCTTGCCATTCAGGACACTTAGCACTCCCGGATTGGTACTCCCTTCGATATAGTGCACTACACATTTTGTAATAGAGTTATTGTATGGATGGGTTTTCTTTCAGTTCTGTAATAAAGCCAACTGCATGAATAATGCGCATTACGGAAATCGTATTATGGAGCATTTTCAGTAAAAATCAATGATCATGAGAACTATTTTTGGAGCGGCGAGTGTGAGCTATTTGAATACACACGAACGTGTACATTTACGTAGGGTAATTTTCGCTACAGTAATAGGATCAGCGCGTTAGAAAAATAAACACTGCAAGGAAAACGTTGTGGAAAGGGTGCACCACGGCACTCGTTTTAGGTTAACATTTCGTAACTCTAAGAGACTTTACTCTTTTAGCTCTTGGTCCAGCGGCCTTTCATGTGGTAGGCAAATTCTAACCTCTTTGTGGCGAAGGTTCTTCTGCGTTAATGGCGGAAACAGTGCAGGTGCAGACAAAAGAACAAAGTGAACGCTGGGCAGTAACTACTGCGGTTTGAGGTCTGCTTATTGAGATCTTAAATCCTTAGTTTGCAGAAAGTCTGTTTCGTTTTGTAGTGGAACAACATTTTCTTAAAATATATTCAAATGTGGGAGTAATGATAACATTATTTTTATAAACCGCACCTCAATGTCTATTCACTTCGGTGCGTTGCCTTTTATCTTTGTGGAATGTTTTTCCACAAACCAATTACATAATTTTCTACCTTATATATTTTAATGTCTTTTACATGAACGTCGAGAAATGACCAACGCCTCTAACTGTAGACTATCCGCTTTGTTTCCACGTTTTCACTTCACACATGACTTACTGTTGTAAGTAGTGTGGGGTTATTGGTCTTGCAGAAAACATTCTAACTCAGTTACATACAACATTCGTAATATCGTGTCCTGCCTTCGACTCGCCGTATCAGGAACAAGAGCACCCATGGCTTGTGTGTGCCATACCTAATTGGAGGCCATAACAACCAGAAAACATACTCCTCTTAATAAGTAAAGTTATTAGTCTGCAATTTAAGCAAAATTGATGTAACGTTTTGCGTTACTCTGTTCTTAACTACTAATAAAAATATCAGTACTTATACTTCTAATGTCTAATGAGTTACATTCACATGAATATCTCGACCAATTCTGCAACAAATATTTTTCCAAAAGGAGAAAGCATATTCTTCTGTATGCTTCTTCTTCTTCACTTCACGGTATGGGCAGATTGCCCGTTCCTCTCACAGCTGTTCCCTCCACCTTTTACTGGGTTGACAGACATCTCTCCTTCCTTTTGGTTCTTATTCAAATGATATCCTAGGCAGTCTTGAACTGCCATTCTTTGAACATGTTACATCCACTGGTTCTGATATTTTTTAATGTTGGAATTTAGTGATTATATATTAAATTCTGTTCTTATATGTTCATTTCGGATTTGATATAATGTTGTACATATTTTGGTTTGCCTTAAAAATTTAATTTCTGCACTTTGTAAACGACTTTTCATTTTATTTGTGGTGACCCATGTCTCACTTCCATATAATAGTGTAGGGACCGTACTTGTTCTGTAAAACTTTAACCTCGTTTCCTTTCTTATTTTATTTCTCAATGTCCTATGTATAGCTACACATATCGTTTGGAATCTTGAAATCTTTTTATTCATATCTCTTTCAGTTTTTGTCCAATAATTGAAGTTAGATCCTAGGTATTTAAGCTCTTTTACTTGCTCTAACGGTTTATTGTCTAAAATAATTTTGATATCATGTGTTCTTTTCCCTAAAAGATCATAATTTTGGATTTATATGATGAAATTTTAAGGTCATATTGCTTACATAGCTCATTTAAGCAGTGTGATGCACATTGTAGTTTATCCTCAGTTTCTTGTACTAAAACCACGCATATAATAAAATATTAAAAATAGTCTTCTGATTTAATTAGCTTTTCCAAACTCGGATTATGTCATTTAAATATACAGACTATTTCAAAATGACACCAAAAGAAGTTAGCAGTCGATTAGCTCTCACTTTGATTTGTCCGGACTTGATATCGCAAATTTCAAACGCTTTTATTTAAAGTTTTACGTGTAATTAAAAGTCGCACACATTTGGGATTAGGCAGCGAAGGAACAACGGCTGTCATATGCTACGTAAACAACCTTAGAACGTGTTATACGAAACACATAGCAAAACCCACATGCCTCGCTTTCCATTACTAAGGAGACCTGTGCCGCGCCGGTGTGTCTATCAAACCACCCCTACATCACGCGACTGGGACCTTCGCTACCAACTGGCATCTCTCTTGGTGTGGGCTAGACACGTGCCATTTGGTTATGAAGAACTGCCTAATCCATGCTGATTTTATGGCAGTTTTTGTATGTATCGAATTTAGAGCTGAAAATTATATTCACGTATCACGAACGATATGTCTTCGTTTTGTATCGTTTTGAAACAGCCTGTATATTAAAAAGAGTAAGTGATATACTACACCCTTATGTTAGGCTTCTATTAATTAAGATTGGAACGATTTTATAGATTCATGTATTTATTATTATTTTGGAGTTGCAATACATATTCTTAATTATTTGGATTATTTTCTGTGGATATCCATTCCTTTCCATAAGTTCCCATATTTTTCCCCTATTAACCATATCAAATGACTTTTTAAAATCTATGAATGCCAGATGTGTTTGCAAATTATATTCTTGTCCTTTTTCAAATAATTAATGTAGGACAAATATATTGCCTTTTTCTACTGTGCGCTTCATACTAATTGAGATAAATAGGACCAGAAATGCACACTGCTTGCTTACTTACAGATATAAGGGAATTAAGATAATTCACTAGGATAAAACAACAGTCAATCTTTTAAAATATGGACGTTTTGTGATGGTATTGAAATTCCGTTTTCTTTGCTTGATCAAAAGAAAGAAAACCCTTATGTGTCAATTTCATATGATTTCCTCCATTTATTCTTGAACAAATTATTCTTAATCGAGGCTATTCTTCCCTTACCTCATAGTAATCAAGATAAATATTAACAGAAATGGTATTTTATTTACATCCTTGTAAGAGAATATGCTAGGCTAAAGGGATAGTTATATCCATTACAAGCTGAGAGTATTTGATATTCTCTTTGCGTGACCTGGGGTAAAATTTTTCCATTTGGAAAAAATATCAATATTGACAATTTAAACGAATAAAAAGCACATCTTGGGAATGGCCAATTCCAAAAATCTATCGGATATACATTGTCTGCTTTAATGAGATCTAAAGTGTCTGCAACTCTTGGTTTCCTAATTATGCAAAAGTCATCCAGAATGAAGAAGAATTCACACACTCAATGCCAAATGAGGTATTTTTCCTTCTTGAGTCACACACACTCTCTCTCTCTTTCTCTCTGTCTCTATCTCTCTCTCTCACATGCACATAATAGTTTTCTAAATTTTTTTCTCAGTATCGAAAGTTTTGGTGGAATGCAGTGGCACCTATACTTACTATGTACAATGTTCACGTTGCAGAGAGTAATAAATAGTATTAACCGTCAGCTTATAGATTCGGTAAGCAGAGGCGAAAATTGCTCCCCTTCTCCAAAGAAGTGTTCTGTCTTTTTGTGTTCAGTCTCATTAATGACATTTCCCCTTTAACATGATACAGATACTTTAATATAATGCACATAATACTTACCTTAAATCTTTTACTTAATCTACTTTGCATTCTGCACCACTTCAAAGAAAACAAACATACTTCGAGTAGAGCTGCAGATGATCGTTTAGGGAAAGTTTTGCTCTACAAAATGGTGCTGCTGGTAAGTGTGACGGCGTACATAGTTTCTTTCTTTGTAAATGTATGTGTTTGTTTTCTCTGTTTTTGATTCAACAACTTTCTCTGTTAATGACATATTCTGACAGAGAATTACAAATCTCATTATTTGGAACATAGATGTACATATCATTTCTTTCTAATGATTATTTTCTTCGACTATTTTAGTCTTAACGTTGCAGCGGCACACGACTCTACGAGGAGGCACTCTCTCTTTCAAAGCCAGAAGTAAGTCAACACGTAAGCAGGTTTTGCTTGTTTGGATTAAGGACCTTGTGGAAAACAACCACTAGCCACTTCTTTCCTAAATTTCAGATCAAGTATGCTGTTTTGATTACGATCGTGGCCAATACCCACGATCTTTACCTAGCAACATTGTGTATGTGTCTTAGCACATTATGTTTGCAAAATGAAAAGTGTTTAATTATTTTAAAACCCTGGATAAGGTCACATAGTTCCTCCCAAAACTAAGTCAGAAATAGATCACCCTCTCTTTCTTACGTGTAGTAAACTATGTTATTCATGCTTTCTCGTGAAATAAAGCATCTAATTTTTAAAAGCAACATTTTTCGAAACCGTGACTGCAGAACAGAATGGTAATTTACTATTTTTTTATATTTCTGGTATGAAATACATATTATGAATGGAATGGAATAGTTTCTTTCCAACCTGCACAACTAAATTTTAGTGATAAAAACAACCTAAAATGGATGGTTGGTTAAGTTTTAAAAATAGTACGAGATTTAACACATAGTTGTGAACATGTGAAATGATTAACAGAGTAATCCTATCTGCCCTATTATGTCTGACCAAAGCTAAACGAATGACGTAATTATAGATATCAAAGTGTTTGAGGTAACAGCTTATACTCAATACAATTTCGCATCGGGATTCCATTATAAATATCAATTTAGTATATACGTTGATAATGTTAATTATGATGTTAATGATAATATTATGATACAATAATAATACAAAACAATTATCGTCTTTCTGGCTTTTTATGTTATCTGTCAGTTCTTTTTATTTTCTCTATACGTACTATGTACATAGTATGTAGAGAAGTTATTGCATTGCATCCAAAAGTTGGATACCGAGATTTCACCTGAAATATATGTTTTAAGACCCCTGAATACAAAAAAAAAACATTTTTAGAACAATGCCTGTGTGTGTGTGTGTCTATCTGTGTGTGTATATGTGTGTGTCTGTGGGTAGCATAGCTCAAAAATGAAAAGACCGTTAAAAACCAAACTTGTTCTTTAAGTTTGGTATTTTCCAAGGATGCGACACGAAGGTTTTCAATAAAATCTCCCCACCCCAAACTACCATTTACATGGAAAAATTTTCGAAAACTTTGATTTTTCTTAAAAATGACTCTAACGATTTTGATTAAAATCTTGTATATTTAAGATTATCCAAATGAAATGTATATATTGAATTTTCTGGGAATAGCCTTGAAGACTATTTTATTATGGATGAATTTTACGGAATTTTGTATAACTGCTAAACCGTAAGAAATGGGCAAAAACTTACTATATAGAAAATGTAGAGCAAATTAAAACACACAATTTATGATATATAAATGCTTTTAGAGGAGTTGATCTTTTTTAAGATATTCCTTGTTTTTAATTTCAGCTTTAAGAAAGTTTAACCTACGCTGCTGATTTATTTCGCTTCTACTTACAAGGAACCAAGTAATAAGACTATTTCTGCTTATATTTTCTCGATTAGCCTGAAGTAATGAGAAACCTAAGCTTTTTAGCAGTTATTTGTTGTAGAGATGTAGAGAAAGTCATATGAATGAAATACATAAGAATTGTTTAGTCTAATAGGACGACTTTTTAATTGAAAAGTGGCGCTGATATAATAAATACATTCTCTCTGAATGTTATCAATGTGAATGAATTAAAGACGGGTATTTTTACAAAATCCAGTCAATGAACTTTTTGAGTCAAGACCGTATTAATATTCTCTGTCACTACCTTTTTTCATGGAAGAATTTGTTTCGCAAACGCCACATTGACCCTCAGAAATATACATTTGAAAAACTTGCAATTTTACTAAAAGCAGACAAGACTCTCGTAAGCCTTGAAACGTTCACGGCGGTTAAAATTGACTGTAGCCACGCGTGAAGCTATATTCGAGCTATCTCTTGTTATTTCCACAAACAGCGGATCTAAGGTTTCAATTATATGACAGTATTGGTGGGAATCGCATGTGGATGTTTAAAGGTTGTAGTGATTTAGGTACTATTATTAAGGTCTTGTGAGGTTAAAAAATGGAAGGGTAGTTTAAAAATCAGATGTGTTCCATTCACATCACTTTCTCTACACCTCTGCAACACATTATTGTTAAAAAGCTCATGCTTCTATTTACTTCATTCTAGTCGAGAAAAAATTAGCAGAAATAGTCTTATTACTTGCTTCTTTTTAAGTAGAAGCGGAATAAGGGAGTACCATAGGTTAAAGTGATAGTCAAAAGTCGGTTGCTGTGACTGAAGTTCCTTGGACACGAGTTGATAAATTCCGTATGAGAAAAGCATAAGTTTTTTAAAGCTGAAACCAAAAACAAGGAATATCTCAAAAACGATCAACTCCACGAAAAAAATGCATGTAACATAAATTGTATCTTTTAAAGTGGTCTACAGTTTTTATGTTGTAAGCCTTTCTCCATCTCCTGCGGTTTAGCAGGTATGCAAAGTTCCGTAAAATTGATCTAGAATAAAGTACTTTTCAGAAGCTATTCCCAAAAAATTCAAGATATACATTTTATTTGTCAGGTAAATATCTTTAATATACGACATTTTAATCAAAATCGTTAGGGCTATTTTTGAGAAAATAAAAATTTTCGAAAAAAGTTCCATGTAAAGGGTAGTTTGGGGTGGGGGGAATTTTCTCAAAATCTTCGAGTCGCATCCCTGGAAGATACTAAACTTAAATGCAAAGTTTGGTATTTTATTGACCTTTCGTTTTTGAGTTATCATGTTCACAGTCACACGGACACACACACACACACACACACACACACACACACACGGACCTTTGAGGGGACCCTAAAACATATATTTCCGGTGAAATCTCGTACCGAATTTTTGGATGGAGTGCAATACCTTCGATATACACTATGTACATAGTATGTGTAGAGAAAGCAAAAACAGAAATAATAAGAAGGAAAGGAACAAGTGTTTTAAAATTGTATAAAATAAAGTAAACTGTGAAGAGCGTATTAAACATGTTGGTAAGCTGATACCATCTCGCAGAACTGCCAATTACTGCAAATAGATTTTTTCAGTTTTAGTTTCTGTGCCATTATTACTCTTAAATATGTTCCGGTCAGCTAGTGATTTTTACTTTCTCTACACGCACTACGCACCTAAAATTCGGTCCCCTGTATCCAAGAAGGCATTTTCAGAAAAGGTTCCGTGTGTGTGTCCGTGTGTCTGTGAACACGATAACTCAAAACGAAAATACCAAATTTGGTATTTGAGTTCAGTATCTTCCAGGGATGTGACACGAAACTGCCCTTTACATGGAACGTTTTTCGAAAATTTTGATGTTCTCAAAAATGGCTCTAATAATTTTGATTAAAGTTTCGTATTGTAATGATATTTACCTGACAAATAAAATTTATATTTTGAATCATCTGGGAATAGCCTCTGAAGACTACTTTATTCTGAATGAATTTTACGCAATTTTGCATAGCTGTTAAACCGTAAGAGATGGACAAAAATTTACCACACAAAAATATAGAGCATGTTAAAGCACACAAATTATGTTTTATTCATCTTTTTCGTTGAGTTGATCTTTTTTGCGATATTCCTTGTTTTTGGTTTGAGCTTTCAAAATACATACTTTTTTCATATAGGAATTTGTCAAGTCCAGCCCACACAAACAAAGGATCTTGAGTCACATAGCAACAGCTTTTGACTACTTTAAGCTCCCTTATTTCGCTTCAACTTACAACGGAACAAGTAATGAAACTATTTCTGCTAATTGTTTTCTCGATTAGCATGAAGTAAATAGAAGCATTAGCTTTTTACAACAATTTTTTGCAGAGATGTAGAGAAAGTCATGTGAATGGAGCACAGTAGACTTTTTATTGGATTAGTTAATTAAAGGAATATAAAAATGATTAAAATTTACTGAATGAAAATTATGTGTTTAATAATGGAGCAGTCAATTGCCAGTGTTCTGGCATTTTGTTCCGCAGGTGTTCTTTAACATGCCAGTAAATCGTTTCGAATGTGGCTGTCGCTTTTAAGCACACTAAGTACTATCGATCTGGTCTCGCGACTTTGAAATTAGAAAGCCCCAGACCAAAAATGACTTATTTTATTTCACATATTCACCAATCTCCTGCCTTTAACATATTTGTATTTCGTTGTGACGTTTTATACGTAGAGTACTTGAAAGCTTTTAACGATATGGTGGATAAAAATATACTGGGGTCTCATTTTACTGACTGATTACTATGCAATACACTCATAGCAAGCGTCACAAGACTGTAGACGACGAAGAACATAATAATGGCGCTGAGTTTTCCTATAGGCTAAGAATTAAATGGGCATTCCTTAGCTTTTATGGAATAAGCAAGCATAGCCCCTACAAAACCTGATCAATATTGTAATTTCCAAAATATATAAAATATTCCCGTTGGAATAGTAATAGAGTCGACATCTAAGCCGATTGTTAAGTTGGTTGAATGTCTTATAAAGGCATTTAAGCAATGCAGATACACTACTCTGTGTGAAAACCCAAATTTAAATACCTGCCAAAAGATATTACTATAAAATACCTGATGTTTGAGTTTTACAAAGGTACCATACTAACGTTCTTAAAAAATCTACACACACTTTAGATATACCAGATGTGATATATTTACCATATGTGATTTATTAAACAGCAAAACAAAAGCTGAGGAAAACGATTTTGAAAGGAGAGAAAAAGACATGGCGCTTTGGAAAGGCCAGAAACTTTAGAGAATGAGAGACAAATCTTTGTGCAGGAAACAAAACAAGATTGTATTTCATTTGAATATATGCAAAAGTTACCGTTAACGCAGTCAAATGCTATTTAATATGCAAGGGAATAATCGTACAGCATTTTTAGAATTCACAGTCTGGTAGACGACTAGGTTTCTGCTTACCGCCATCTTGAATGTAAAGGAAGGAAATTTTATAATGCAGCCACATCCATAATACTGAACTACATAAACAACATTCCATTAGAAGAGATGAGCTTGTTCTGTTCAGTGTTGGGTAAAAAGAGCATAAACTAAGTTATGGTTTAGTTTTAGTCACCTTCGAAGATCTATAAATGAATCACGTATTTATTTCCAGTGCAATTAGTTTACCAAACAACAAGGTTTATTATTATGACATAAGAAGAGAAAGCTAAAGACTGAAGATATTCCACAAACTTGGGATAGGAAAATTGTTGAACTTGTACTTGAGAAGGTCTTATCACGGGGCAAAGAGTTACTCAAAAGGGAAAGCTAAATCATAGCTAATAACATAAATTATACCAAGAAGGGAAATATAAATGTACACTGAAAATGGGAAGGGAAGAGAGATTTCAAACACGTATAAGTAGCCGAGTTGTCACGCGCTGGTAGCACCGTATACCGTTAGGGTAGAGCATTGACCCGAAGGGGTAGAGAGGATACTGCCCGAGAGTAGCATAACGGGAACAGAGAAAACAATGCTACCGCTGGTCAAGCGAAACTTTTTGAGGCACTTGTCATAGAACATCGGCAGAACTATGATATTCAGGGTTCGTGGTGTAGCCGAACAGGCTACCTTTAGCTGTGAGGGAAATAGTTAATGTAACACAGACCAGATATCACATAAAGCATAGCTTCATAGCAGAAAACTAAGAGGAATACGTGTGTGTTCGACGGGTGAAAAAGGCCGAACTAATTGAATAAAGCATTTGTGTCGTACCGCACCCTGAAAAGAGTTTCCATGCTAGTAAAAATCCACACCATTCCGAATAACCAAAACCTGCGGTTTGGACACGAACCCGTAACTGCGTTACCGCCCCATATTTCAACTCATCCATTCTAATTGAATATAATGAGACACGATTTCGTAGACATTAAACTTGCGATATATCGGTCTGAAAACTTATAAACCTCTATTCAAGCTGTAGCAGGTCAATGTGCATAAATGGGCAAAATAGGTTCTTGCATCTGTTTGCGAAACTGTTACTTTGGCCCACGAATTAGATAGATAATTGTTAAGAGAACTATTAAAGAATATACTGCTTTGGATCTATATAAATGTTATAATAAGAATCCAGATAACCAGTCAATAGATCTTAATTATTTGATGCAATCCCTGGAAAAAGCCTTCCTTTATGGTGCACCATTTGAAAATTATAATGAAGAGGGGGAGATGGAAGTTAATGACGATTGTTTGTTGTTTAATGCCCGATTTTACTACAAATGGCACCGCAGAAGATGACACTGATGCTACATAGAATGAAATTGGAGCACCAGTGGAATGCGATGGCCGGGAAAACAGGAGAACCCAGAGAAAACCCGCCCCTGCGCCGCTTTGTCCACCCACATGCGGGCGCTTAGGATCGAACTCGAGCCATCTAGGTGATAGACGAGTGGTCTAACTACTAGACCACGGCGTGGCCTTCCTGGCAATGAGATGATGACAACATGAGTAAGAACTAACAAGGGGAACACAAGAACTAACTGGAACTTTAGTTTCAGTTTCTTATAAAGAAAATAAATATCTTGTGTTCCAGATACACATTTTTAAAGTACAATAAGCTACTGCGTTTTTCTTATATACACACACACACACACACACACACATACATACACAAGATGTTTCAAAACGCCAGCAAACGAAGATGTGGACCTTGTTGGTTATACCGTGCGTGATAGGTGAATATAATTTTCAGCTCTAAATTCGGCACATACAAAACTGTCATATAATCACCATGGATTAGTCAGTCTTACATAACCATATGGCACGTGCCTGGCCCACTCCAAGAGAAATGCCGGTTGGTAGCGGAGGTCCCATTCGCGTGGTGTAGGCGTAGTTTGAAAGACACGTCGGCGCGAGACAGGTCACCTTAGTAATGGAAAATGTAGCATGTGGGTGTGGCGAATGACAACCGTAGTTCCCCGCTGCATACTCCCAAATGTGTGCGATTTTTAAACACACATAAAACTTTAAATAGAAGAGTTTGAAGGTTGGAAAAATAAGTTTCGGACAAGTCAAAGTTAATCGACTGCTATCTTCGTTTGGTGTCGTTTTGAAACAGACGGGTCCAAAGAAAAAATATATTAAATGAACTATAGACTGCGCACTTGAAACCAAACATTAGTGAAAAAGCTGCTCCTATTAAACATTGAGTATCCATTTTCATGCTTCAATTTAAAGGGTGGAGAGTTCTTTGATTGATGAAAAATGACAGTTTTGAACTTGTTCAGTTTTATAATCAATTTCTCTAGTTTAAATACCTGTAAGAATAGTGTGCATTGTTAGTTACTATTTACTGTTAGACATATCATGGAATACTCATATTAATGCAATTCTGAACATATATGCGCTTTTAAATTTAGAAGTTTAAAACTTAGTCATTTTTCATATTGTATGTTCTTGGATACAGCAATCCTATGCTACTGCTCTTTATGAATTGCAAAAGAGGACATCAAAGTAAATACTGATGTTAGCCTAATGAAAACTGTGAGTCATATGTTAAATATTTTGACATGCCCTCTCTTGCTTCGCTGTTTCATTAATATATATGCAGAAAAGTATTTGATCTCCATTAACTACATAGAACTCGTGATGGTAGCCAAAGAATTTCTTGCCTCGTCACTTAAAGCTGCCTATACCAACCCAACTTGGTAAAACCTACCAAGGTAGTATGCTATCTTTACAGTATAATGCGATATAGACTTATTTTTCTAGATCTGATGAAATTCTTTCATGTGACGTGGGAGAATAACGAAGTTCACATTCGCTGCGCTTGATATCAAATTTAAAAGAAGTCTGGGGGAAGGAAAGTTGTTAAGAAATGTCAGGAACACGTGATGCACATATCTCGAATGTTTGGCCCACAAAACGAATGAGGTGCTGTGTTTCCTTTGAGAAGTTTTATAATGGAACCTTCCGGAGTTGGCAACGGAATAAAACTGATTACTGAAGCGTATTATTTCCGCGAAACTCTTAACGGCGCGAAATACCAAAGGTTCAACAGAACGTAAAAACAGACACATTGCATGAAAGTAAAATATCGTACGTTAGAACAACTATTACAGCCGCATGTATAACACGCTAAGCACTGAGAAGAGTAATCATTAGACAGCGGAAGTTTAGGCACTAAACATTTATATTTTAGGAGTTAAAATAGGATCCTTAACGGCTACATTTAGACTAGATAAAACTAACATTTGCAGCGATTTAATGATCTCACGTGTGAAATGTTGGCTTTAAAACAAAGCAAATATATTTGGAAAATTCATTGACAGGATATCCGCAATTATAGATTAAGATTAAACAACATCTTCGTGAGTCCGCCTCGGTAGAGTGCTGGTAGCATGTCTGCCTCACATTCAAAACGTCATGAGTTCAAATATCGTTTAGGGTGAGTTACCCAGATAAGCATTTTTTCGGGGTTTGCCCTTATCATGAGAAGATTAATGTCGAGTAGCTTTAAGCTCCATGTACCCCGAGATCATTTGAGCATTATTTCACCAATATCTTTCATCGTCCAATATGTCCAACCAGGTTAAAAGACGTTAAGCTACATAAAAAAGAAAACATTTTCGTGGTAGGCTTTACAGCAATAAGCACTACCTCTAAATTACGTATGGAAAATTTTCGTTTTTCTAACACAGTATTAATTTGTACACAAAAATCTATCACTAAAATAGTTTCTGCCTATCATACCTCGTAGTTGATAGTTCTTCTGTGTTTAACGGCACAATTCTTTAAGAATAAAAGTACATCTTTACGATTTAATTGTAATTCTATAAATATTGTTAAAGAACACAAAACGATGTACGAATGTAACGCAAAATCCATTAACAAAAGTAAAACAGAAGTACGAACGTGACACCACAAATATATGTTAAATTGCGATTAGGAACTAACATCAACATAAACATTTTAAGCAATATAAAACCTTTTTTATTTACAACTAAAGATTCATGAAACATGTAAATACATAAGGCCAGGAAACGAATAGGCATTTGCATAAAATTAGCTCAATAATAATAAAAAATAAAAAAACAGTTGCACTGATTGCAAAAATAAAAACAGTTATCGCGAACCACGTCAGAATTGTTTTTTATAATTCAAAATTTTATGTTTTGGATTTTTCATAATGTACGTATTATAGTAATATTACAGTATGCTTATCGTTTTTTTTAGAAAGGTTTAACAGCTTATAAATTCAATTTAATTGCTTAAAATGTGAAATAATATAATTATTATTATGTTTATATTATGTGTATATTTATTACATTTATTAAAATCTACTGTCTATATCCGCCCTAGGTCCGTACAAAAATGTGTCTTCCCCTTAAAATGAACAGAGGTTATGTATTTGTTGTTATTCTTGGAGATGTTTATCTATCTGCATACATTTTATTTATAATCATGAAGTTGAAATGTTTAGCGTCTCAGGCGATAAAAGTTAATTGAAGGAAATATTTACTCTTAGAGATTGCTAATTAAACGAACAATATATTATAAAACTTACAGAGGGATACCTGTATATATCGAAGTGAAATCCAGTTTATCAGGCTAAGCATTTCCTTTCTGAGATAATAAACCGATGGCATTTTGAAGTTGTTTTAAAATTGGAGATCGGTCTTGCATTGTTCGTTGTCATGTAAACGTTCAAGTATGTGTGCTCTCATTTTTCTGCGAGAGTACAATATAGTAGTTTTGTTTTTTTAGAATTGTCGGAGCATGATCAATATAAATGATCCAAACTTGTTTCAATATTTTGGCATTAAGTTAGGAGACCAGAATAAACCTTGGTGGCCTCAAAAGGGTCTCGTAGTTGTGTTGCAGAGTTAAGGAGTTGGGAAAATGGAAAACAGAAGACCTTGCCCTTTGGTATTCCTATAAGTTGGAAGGAACCTAAAAATCATGGATACGATTGTTATTTTTGTACAGTAAGGTAGAATATAATGCTAAAGACGAGAAAGATATTAATGACTTCTTCTCGGGACTTGAGCCAGGTAAGTGTTGGATTAATTTCCAAGCTTTCAACACGCACTCTGTCGCCATCATCAGGGGACAGGAGAGAAGTTGCTCTGGCGGTGGTATTTATACATGGAGGGGAAGGCTGAAGGACCACCTCGTGGACTGTCACTGGTTCGCACTGGCCAATGGGGGTTGAGGAGGGTGGGGCAAACACATATGAATTATAGGTACATGTTTTGCTTATTCGCAGACCGTCTTTGTTAAAATTATTTTTGTTTGCTTTTATGTATATTGTTTCTTTTATCAGTCTGTCATAATATCCGGTAGATTTTTCTATTATTTTGGTGGATGAAAAATTGTTCTTATGGCTAATATCGTGAGTATGTTGTGCCCCGCAAATTTTTCTGGGTAGCCCAACCTGATGCAGCGTTAGTGTTCTTTGATGCGCTCTTCTACAGTCCTCCCCGTCTGCCCGATGTAAACTTTTCCACATTCACATGAGATTTGGTAAATAGCATCAGTGTGGAGGCCCAGAAAGTCTTTGACCGTACCCAGATGCTGTTTGATTTTGGCTGTTGGCTTAAAACTGTTCTTATGCTGCGTTTAGACAATATGCTTGCTATTTTGTGATATACTGCACCCACGAACGGAATAATGGCCGTAGCTAAGCTTTCTTGTTTCTCCGCATTGGTATTTGGTTTATGGTTTTTTTTTTTTTTTTTTTTTTTTGGTAGTGTTTAACGCCCGCTTTAACTACTAATGGCATCGCAGGCGGTGACACTGATGATACATGAATGATGATGGAGCACCGGTGGAATGCGATGGCGGGGGAAACCGGAGTACCCGGAGAAAACCCGCCCCAGCGCCGTTTTGTCCACCACAAATCTCACATGCGGTCGCTTGGGATCGAACCCCGGCCGTCTAGGTGAGAGTCGAGTGGTCTAACCACTCGGCCACGGCGCGGCCCACTGGTTTATGGTGGAGCTACTTGAAAGCTATTAAGATATCTCGGATGATATACTGTTATCTCTCTGTGTATAAGTGTAGAAAGTACTGTGTGTTTCTATGCGGGTGGTGGCAGCTTGTATGGTGTGAGTTTTCTGTACACTTGTGTCCTAGGTGTATGTTCTTACATTCTCTCTGCCATTACCGGCTTGAATCCGCTGAGGCCGTCCGGGACATCCAAATGCGAGTGGTGTACCGTACCATCGAGCTTGATAAGGCTTGGTAAGTCAAAGTTCGAATCTCGGTGAATTCCTCGAATTTCCTGAGATCTTCCGACATAATTATATCTTTTATTTTATAAGGTTATTTTCTTAATTTCATCCTCAGTTTCTATTAGGTCCAACTGTCTAATATTATAAGTACCCGTAGGATAAGATAGTTATGAACAACCTACAGCATGTGATGAAATTCACTCAAGAATCTCCACACAAAATGATAACATTAACTTCCTTCATCAACTCAGCATAAAATAATGATATTTTGGCGGGTGGGAGGGTGCTCAGAACTCGGGGCGTAAAATATTATTGAAGCTGAGCGAGTCGGCTCCAGATAACATGCGAGGCTCGCATTTTTTTTTTCATCCGAAATCATACCATTAAACGCAATAAGGCAAGTACATATACGCCGATTTCATAATACCTCATGTTGTGCCTTGCTGGTTAGGTTTCCAGTTTAACATCACATCGCACTGTCTTTTTTTTTTTTTTTTTTGTTTTTTTTTTGTTTTTTTTTTGTGTTCTCGTAGCAAACGTTATTTCATTTTAAGTAATTTGCTCATCGGGAATGAGCAAGTATGTTGATCTTAAAGTTATGTTTTTATCACGATTTAGTCTAGGTACCTACATTCAAATTAATACTTGCCACGTTTCCATGGGGAACTGAAATTGTTTTTTTGTTTTTTTATTCAAGGAATAAATGGAATTTTGAAATTATTTTCACTGGTGGAGGAGAAGGATGGGCATTGTTTTTTTTTTAATTTTTTTTTTGTATTTATTCTTTTTTATTTAGTTTGTAATGGCATGGCACCCCCTTTGGGAATTAGGAACTTTATTTATTTCAGGAGAAGCAGGAGCTCTACATTGCAACAGGCCAGCATAAAGAGGAATAATGCATGATATTGCATCCAAGATCATTCCGGATCGATATAGAATCAATTAGGTGCTCATATCCTGTATATCCAGGGTTTAAAGGCGTTGATTCTGTTGTCTCGAATCATCCGCCACCTCTCTGCATACAAAAAACTTCGTAAAGCTGGAACCACACAGTCAGCTGGCGTGTCCAAGGTACTAGGCCAAGCATAGGTACCCATTACTGTCCAAATAAGAGCTCTCCACAATGCAGGACGCGTCCAGGGAAAATTCAGGTGCAAAATATCCGTTGCTGAAGGCTGCCAGGTGTCACCAGTCCAACCCCGACATCGGCTCAAGAGCCATGTCCATATCAGTCCTTTACCTGAGCATTCCAAGAGTCGATGTGCGAGCGAATCCGGAGCTTGGCACAATGGACAAGCGGGAAGAATTACCAGATGATGTCTATGTAATTTATCTGCAGTTGGTAGGATTTCATTGACAATCTCATATGCCACCGAGACCCATTCCGTGTTGATTTCTGGTATAGCAAAGCGACGCCAAATTTGCCTCCAGGGCAATTGTGGATACTTAACTTGTATATGTGAAGTAGTAGGTTCTCTGCGTTGAAAAAAAGGTATAGACTTCCTTAGCCGTCCGAAAACGGCCATTAGCCACTTCTGCTGAAGGTAGTGTGCTCAAGTCACGTAGGAGATCACGTAACATTTTGGGAATCTTATGGAGTTCTCTCCGCTCCCAAAACAACACATAATGCCGTTGTGCTAGCACCTCTACACTATCACCCTGTCCATCCAGTGCTTGCAGAATCATTTTTAAGGAAAGTGCTATACATTGCCTCGCCACATGCAACAACCCCCAGCCACCCTGGCCTTTTGGAAGACGTAACTGAGTACGGGAAATGCGATATAATTTTCCTGTCCATATGAAGTATCCTATTATTTGCTCAATTCTTTGGCTGTGCCATTTTGTTGGAGGCAGCACGTGTGCTAAGTACCATATACGACTCAACGCAAAGGCATTACAAAACCACACACGTTGTATGAAGTTCAGCATCCTCGACTTTTGACCGTATAGTACACCACATAAAGTATTAATGCATGACGTCCAATTATAGTCCCGCAGGTCTTCGTCGTCTCCACTGAAGTAGATCCCAAGAATTTTTGTGCGTTGCACAGTGGGTATCCCTAACACCTTGGTATCCGTAGGATGCGGCCCAATGGGAAGACTTTCAGATTTCCTCAAATTAAACGTCATCCCCGCACATTGGGCATATTTCTGCAAACAGCTTCGTAGATATGTGACATCCTGCTCGTCGGTAACCATCACCGTAAGATAATCGGCATATGCCCTAACGGCTAGTTTCTTTCATTGACCTCCAGACCCTTATCGCAGATTGCAGCAAGTTCGGAGCAAAGGATCGATGTACACAGCTAATAACAACATTGATAGGAGACAACCTTGGCGGACGGATCTGTTGACCGGTATGGCGCCAGTCAGAAACCCATTGCAGTGAATCCTTGATAACGCAGTGTCATATAGTGCCCGAAGGAGGTGATACAACTTGTCCGGCACTTGCAATGACTCCAAAGGTGCCAAAGACCCTCGTGAACCACATTATCAAATGCTTTCTCAAGGTCCAGGTTTATCAGCGCAGCAGAGCGGATTTCTTGGCGACAATGAAGAATACAGTCTCGCAAAGCTACCACGGTATGGTGCATAGCCGCACCTCCGCGTACCACAGCCTGCTGCTCACTAAGCAAGGGCACTAGCCATACTTGCAGCCTATGGGCGATTATTTTTGCAAACAACTTATAATCACAATTGAGTAAAGTGATGGGCCGATAATCTGCGGGCCGGCTGGGCGTGGCGGTCTTTGGTAGTTGTAGAACCACCCCATCTCCAAATGTAGGTGGCGGGTTTTCATCCCTCCAGATTTCTTGAAACACTAGAAGAAGTTCTTTCTTAATAAACCGCCAACAATGTTTATAGAACTCATACGGCAGCCCATCTGGTCCGGGCGCTGTATGAGGTTTGGCTGTCTGAATCGCAGTGAGCAACTCCGTTTCCTTCAGCATGGGAGTAGGCGACCGTTGTAAACCTCCCTGCACAACGTATTGGCACGTATTTGGACATATACGACTGGATTGAATCCACCATATCCATCGGTCTGGCAAAGCGCTGGGTGCAATAAGAATGCAACACACGAAGAATCCCTGTCGTGGTCGTAACCTCTTGACCATCATCTATCAATTTGGTAACAAACGCTCTGCGACCTTGCCTACGCTCCTTCGCCAGGAAGAAGAAACTCATTTTTTCACCATAAACTATTTCTGCTGTACGTATTCTGGCTAAGGTTCCCTGGAGCTCTTGCGTTTTAAGGTGCTGGATATGAGCCTTGACTTCCCAGAGCTGACAGAGTACGTCCTCTCCATGTTGATGGCGCAGGAGTAAATCTTGTAGCACTGCAAGATAAAAATCCAAAGTTTCCTTCCGAGCTAACGCTCTACGACACGCTACAGCATTAAAAAAGGAGCGTATCGCTGGCTTCGCCTTATAGATCCACCATGTTGCCTTATTGGGAGAGCGCTGAAAAGACTTCTGTAATTTGGACCAACATTCTTGGAATTCTATCAGGACCTCTGCATCTGTAAGTAAGGAGCAATTAAGCTTCCACAACTCTGGACCACTACGACGTATCTCCGCACGACCTACAATGGCATGTAGCAGTGCATTGTGATCACTAAAAGCTGCTGGCACTATCTCTGTGCGATGTATCCGGGATGCCATCTCCGGTAGAACATACATCCGGTCCAGTCGAGAGGCCGACTGGCCCCGTACGAAGGTGTACATCACATCATTACCGTGCTTGAATTCCCAGCTATCCACCAATTGAAACTGGTCCACTAACTGCTGCAATGCTATACAACCATTAAAGGCCCCTCTTTGGTCCTTGGCTGCTAGCGTACAGTTAAAATCCCCAGCCAATAAGAATGGGGAACTCCGAGGAATATGAGTTAAAAGCTCCTGTCGAAAAAAATTCTCTCGTTGTTTCCTCTTGTTGCTTCCCGCCGGGGCATAGATATTCACGAAGGTAACACCATCATACTCCGCGGAGAGGATTCTTCCGGAAGGATGATAGACAAAGCCGTGTAGGGGCTATCCCTGGCGGTATACAATAGCCGTCCCAGTACCACCCGGGCTAAATTAGTCTCATAGTCATATCCATATAAAAAGTCCATATTATAAACATTCACCTCTTGAAGAAAGCAAACATCAACATCATTACTACTCAAAAAATCTCGAAGCAGCTGTTGCTTAACTGGTTGACGCAACCCATTCACATTAAGTGACGCCCAAATTTGAAGTCCAGCTGGCATGCAGGGCAAAGAAAGGTACTCACAATCTCAGGACCAATGTCGTGATACCAAACAGGAATTAGGGCACGTGTCAGTTCAATCCGGGGAGTACAGCCATTAATTGTCCGCACCTTCGTGAGGATCGTCCTTAGTATGCTTGTAGCAACGCCGTAGGTCCTCATCGGCGTCATTGACATCTTCAGCCGGCCTCTTACCGGAATCACTGGCCTTCACTACGCGACCGTCAGGAAGATCGTGAAGAAATCGTTGCACACCCGCGCCACCAGCTGGTGAAGACGATAACAAACAGGCATCAATATGGCGGTCTAGCGGTTGGAACTGGAGGCGAGGGTTTCGAGCAGATACAGAAACTGTGGACGGCGCACCCAAGTTGCGGGTCGCGTCTTCAGACGCTTCAGGTACGTCGCTATCATTTGCCCTGCGGTCAGTATCCTGTTGTACGGTGTCCTGTACATGCTGGATATCATCAACAATCTCCGGCGTCTCCGGCATCAGCATGCTGTCCCCCTCTATAGGTAACTCCTCTCCCTCAAACAACTGTCGTTGTACATTCATTACCTCCTCTTGGGTCTCCAGTGATGACCCGGGCGTGTGCATAACACCCTGCTGTTCATCCGCCAGTAAGGTAGCCGGAGCACCCACTGCCTCTCTGAAGGTTTCCGGACGATTTCTAGGTTGCAGAGACAACCGAGTAGCTCTAAAGGGACAATCCGCTTTTAAATGCGTCGTCTCACGGCACAAATGACACGCTTGCTGCTGGCCGGTGTAACCGATAGGAATCACATAAGTATCAATAACCAAGGTAGCCGGTATATTGCACTTAATACCCATTTTCACAGTACATACGCCATTGTTAGCCGGAAGCAGATAATGAGAGTGCCATTTCTCACGTCGTATATCAAATACCTTACCGTATTTAGACAATTCTTGTGACAAAACTGCGCTGGGCACCTCCGGTGGGAGGTTAAAAACCCGCACATTAACAATTTGCTGGTCACCCGGCGTGATTTTCACTTTGGAGATTTCCCCAGATTCATATGTAAAGTTTTGTTCTTCGGTGTAACGTCATATAAATTTATCATATAATAACGTGGAGACTAACTTGACATAAATAGCACGTTCACGATTATTGAGCTGAAGCGTGTCCACTTGATCCGGTTTTAAAGCCATAAAATTTACCAACCATTGATGTATTTCTAGTCCAGACGGTCTTGTTGCTGCGTTGTCAAACTGAATTTTAATAGTATTTACCCGCTCATACACGGCCATTTTAATGCGTTACCACCTTCTCGGACGAAGAATGAAGGTGCCCAATTAAGTAGAACGCCTGCCCGCTTTCACAACCGGCAGAGATGCCGTAACAAACAAACAACTCACCGCAGTGAAGACTGGTTCCGCTCGCTCTACACAAACAACCTCACGGTACGCCGTCCAGCGAGGGACTGCATTCGGCAGGTCTTGCGTTCGAATCCCGTCGACTCTGAACTTAG
Source organism: Hymenopus coronatus (assembly GCA_030762935.1). Taxonomy (NCBI): domain Eukaryota; kingdom Metazoa; phylum Arthropoda; class Insecta; order Mantodea; family Hymenopodidae; genus Hymenopus; species Hymenopus coronatus. The sequence goes on along the minus strand of CM060885.1, from coordinate 15,425,669 downwards.
GTTCTTCTTGGTTCTCCCTGGTCGGTGGTGAATGTTGGCGTGTTTACTACACATCACGATTTCCTTTACCTCATTTCCCTTTCATTCCGCTTTCTTCTCAAGTCTCAGGTGTATTTCTAGGTTTCGGGGTGAGGGGATGTGTCGGAAAATTGCCACGAAAGATTCCTACAAGGGGGTTGCCAGTTTGACGGATCGTGTTTCGCTCTCTCTGATCAGCACTGATCTTCGAGCCAGGATATGTTAAGACTTCTCTGAGCGCCACTTATAAAACCATCCTTAATTCCTTTGATTCCTCCAATTCATCCCTCCTTCTGGAATCTGGTAGGTGCAACAGGATTTACATAGCTCGCAGCCTCCGTTGTATTTCCTAGCTCAATAATTTAGCTAGAATATGTTCTTAAGTTCTTACATTGAAATGCTACAAATATGAACACTTACTATCATACTGAGAAAAGTGATTGAAGCTTGCAGTATTGAACATAAATGTCAATTGAGCATACAGATTGAATGTTAATCACATAATTGATTCACCTGTTTCCAAAACACGTTTTAGCGAAACGAAACTGAATTCCAGGCGAGATCTTATATATGACATTGAACCGTACATTTCCAATATTTTGAAAAAAAGAAAAACTGAAGTGTTTCATTTACATGACTTTCTCTACACATCTTAACTAATTATTGTTGAAAAGATTATGCTTCTATCTACTTCATGATGGTCGAGACAAACGTTATCAACAATGCTTTCTTGTAAGCAGAAAGGGAATAAGGGAATACACTAGGCTAAAACGACATCCAATCTATAAAAAGTTGGTCGCTATGTGAATGAAATCCGTTTCTATGCATTGCCCGGAGTTGACATATTCCCATATGTGAAAAGTTTTAAGTATTTTAAAACTAATAACAAGGAATATCTGAGAAATGGTCAACTCTGCAACAAACAAACAAAAAAGTGTATGACATAAATTGTGTTTTTTAACGATATCTACATTTTTTGTGAATTAAGTTTCTGTCCATCTCTTACGCTTTACCAGTTACGCAAAATTCAGCAAAATTCATTCAGAATAAAGAGTTTTTTAGAGGTTATTTGCAGAAAATTCAGGTTATACATTTTATTTTCCATATAAATATCATTAATACACGGCGTTTTAATCAAAATCGTTAAAGCCATTTTTTACTAAATAAAAACTTTCGAAATTTTTTCCATATAAAGGGTAGTTTGGGTTGGAAGATGCCAAACTTAAAATATTAAGTTTGAGTGTACATTTTTGAGTTATCGTGTTCACAGTCACACGGAAAGCCTTACAAACTTAGCATATGATTCTTTTGCTCTCGGATATGTACATTGCGTTTGAGACAATGGGTGATTAAATAATTAATCAAATGAACAATGAGCTACTGAAATTAACAAGAGATAATACCAGTGCATTCTTGGCGTTAGATGTCATGGACATGCACGAGTGGTAAAAGAGTGAGTTAAATATTACTAAAGGGTTGGCTCAGACTGAGTAAGTTAATTTCATAGCTAGAATTTGAACCAAAGATCCTCCGATTTCTGCCCAGTTAAGACCTGAGCTTTGTAGGTAACTTATATTAGGTCCATTAATGATATCTATAGTGTAACAAAACAATTCAAGTTAATACGAAGGACCTAAGGAGATCTAAAACGCATCTACTCTTTCTCTAAAGAAAACGGCAAATAAAACTGATTTTCGTTTATCTTGAGAAAATCTAGAGCTAAATTGTGGTTATTATGTTTCTATTATTCTTTTACTTCCCACTAAAACACAGTTTAACTCAATGTTAATACCTTCTTATATGCTACTTGAGCTGAGTCCGAAATTGCATCACGTGTATTCGTGGTGAACTACATCACTTCAAATGACAGGGTGATTAGAGGTGGTGGTAGTGGAGCAATTGGAGGCATGAATGAATTCGGAGACAACCTGCCGAGCGCCGCTTTGTCTGCCTCTAACAGCTGCTGGGATCGAATACGAGACGCCTTAGTGGGGATAAACTAGCCTCGACATAGCGACGCCCGAGATCCAACGTTGAACTCGGGAAAACTTATAACCCTTTTTTAATTTCACGAGGCAAACTTTTTAATAAAGCATTCTCTATACTCACAAGAGAAGGGTTTCGGTTTGAGCAAGGAACTTTCAGTTCGAATTTGCGCACGAATATATCACATAATGCTGAGAAACATCTCAGAGACTTTCATCTGCGGAATACACGGTTTGGTAAATAGAGAGCAAATTCTCTCTGCAGAAACATAAATGTAGGTCATCTACGAAAGTAAGTAAAACAGACAGGAATATTGTAATGAATGCATAGAATAAACACATCAGTGTAATTTTATAAATGAACATCAGAGGCAAATAATAGCAGGCAATACATTATTTGCAAGTTTCTGTTGTATGTTGCTAATTATTCATCTGGCATTTCATTGGCACTTTAATTATACGTTCATTTTAAAACATACAGTCGATGTAACTTGTTTACTGGAAATAGATTTCTTGATAATTATTCAATCCTTTTAAAGGACTACACTAATCAGTTCTGCAGTGCGGCGAAGCGGGTCACCAATGGTACAGGTCGCGCCAGTTCTTTCAAATTACATTTTTACCTTCTCTACACGTACTATGTACATAGTGTATAGAGAAGGTATTCCACTCCACCAAAAAATTAGATACCGAGATTTCACCGGAAATATACGTTTTACTCCCCTGTATGCAAAAAAAAAAAAAATGCATTTTCAGAAAAAGGTCCCTGTGTGTGTGTGTGTGTGTGTGTATGTCCATGTGTCAGTGTGTCCGTGTGTCTGTGAACACGATAACTCAAAAACGAAAACTCGGTAAAATACCAAACTTGGTATTTAAGTTTAATATCCTCCAAGGATGCGACACCAAGACTTTGATAAAATTCCCTCACCCCAAACTACCCTTTACATGGAACTTTTTTGAAATTTTTGATTTTCTAAAAAATGGCTCTAACGTTTTTGATTAAAATATCGTACATTTAGAATATTTACCTGACAAATAAAATGTATAACTTGAATTTTCTTGGAATAGCCTCTGAAGACTACTTTATTCATAATGAATTTTACGTAGTTTCGCATAACTAGTAAACCGTAAGAGATGGGCAAAAACTTAGCATGCAGAAATATAGAACACATTAAAACACACAATTTATATTATACAACTTTTTTTCGTGGAGTTGATTGTTTTTGAGATATTCGTAGTTTTTTGTTTTGTCTTTAAAGAACATACTTTTCTCATACGGAAATTTGTCAGTTTCTGTCCATACAAACAAAGAAACGTTAGTCACACAGCAACCAGCTTTTGTCTATCCCTTTAACCTATGGTAATCCCTTATTTAGCTTCTACTTACAAGGAGGCAAGTAATAAGGCTATTTCTGCTAATGTTTTCTCGTTTAGCATGAAGTAAATAGAAGTATAATCGTTTTAGTAATAATTTGCTGCAGAGATGTAGAGAAAGTCATGTGAATGGAACACATCAGATTTTTAAAGGAGAGTTTAGAGCGAGCATTGGTATACAGAAGCAAGAACGGCAGTCAGATGTTGTGTACTTAATCTAATGCTTCTGCGCTGCATAGTATAGTTACTATAAAGCAAATATCACATTTCCTGTGTTGTCAGTCACACATATTCACTGTCAATCTCGACTACTGCTTACAGTACACTTTACACCTAATTTTCTTGTATTTATTCTATTCCCGACATTTCTCCCTCACATTCCTCTGAATTGCTATCGTTTTCATTAATAACTAAGCATCTCTTGTTAAAACACCAGCAATGGCATGAACCCATAACGTAAAACACATTGCAGTCAACTGTATGCTGTGTATTTCGAAACATAATCATAAAGAAGCACAGCTGTTTGTTTTTATAACATAAACTATTTGCTGGCATATTTAGCTCACTATACTTTCACATAAGTTCATGCTGACGAGAATGGTATGAGAATCTGCCCCATTTGCGAGGAGGAAGAGTCGTTGAACCTTATCTTGGCAAGATGTAGTAGGGGTACGGAGAAATGGAGGGAATAGTATCTACCACAATCCTTCACCACCGCAAATATAGAGCTAGAAGCATGTTGGACGCTACTGGCAGGCACGGAAGACGTGGACGGGTTAGGTAAATTTATATTTAAGGTAAGACAGCTGAGATCTGAGAAGACTCAATAGAGAAGAAAGAGGGGGGGGATAAAAATAGCTAAACAAAGGTGTCATTGTTGTGTTATGCTTTTATATATTGTGTATATATTATGTGTATATATTTTTCTTAAGTGTCTATTACAATAGTACATTAATACTTATGAATAAGTTGTACTCTGTGTTGTAAATTTAAATGCTTTGTGTTTTTATTTTCGTGTTTACTCTTTTAATTCTTTGTTGTTGTTGTTGTTGTTTTAATATTTCTTACTATTGAGTGTATTGCAAAATCACGTACGGTCTGTGGACCCGTGAGAGAGTTGTAGCTCAATGTATGACACTGTCAATAAACACACTTATTCATTCAATCATCCATTGTCTAAAGTTCATTCATCTATAAGGAACGAGCAGCCTGTAAACACGATGTCAAATGTTTACCAGCACAAGTGTATGCATAAATGGACAGGATAAAGCGAGATATTATTGAAGTTAGATTCGATACAGCCTCCACGAACTACATGTCTAAGCTTATCTGCTCTTCAAGGTTAAAGGATATATACCGTACTGGTTCTAAAGAAAACCCGAAATATCAAACCACTGCCAACAGTAAACAAAGCCACAACAATAACATTATAAAACCGGGAAGAACGTACAGAGAGAGACGGGAGTGTGACTGAATTTTCGGGAGTAGGAATTTTATATCACAATATAATAAAGCACATGATAAAATAAAGTTTTTGTTTGCAATATTCAGTTTTTTACGTAATATATCTTATTAAAAATTATCAAGATAGAAGATGAAGTTTTAGGCCCCTTACAGGGGATAAATATTACAGTTCAATAGATTGACATGAGAAATAAAATATATGGTTATAATTTCGTTTGAATATACTATAAACCTTCCTTTATTAACTGTTGCAAATCCAAGTGAATGATAATATTGTATTTACGCATTTCACCAAGTTTATTATCTAACATTTTGAATTGTATTGCACAGTTTCTCTGCATTATACATAGCATATTCCTGTAGAAGTATTATAAAATATTCATTCTTTATTCTTGAAGAAAATAATACATATTAGTACTATAAATGTTAAAATGAATTACTCCTCTAGAAGATAAATAAGTTCGGAAAATATCATTATTTTCTGTGTAATAATTTATGAGAAACTGTTTGCCGAAGGAAGAAAATCGCAAGCTTCAGAATAGCGTCCTACAGTCTGCAGACGCATCCAGCATTCTAAAACTTATTTCTTTCGGTTATTCAATTCCACATATAAAAATCTTATAAAATCCATTCACATAGCTTTCTCTAGCTGCTCCATAAGCAGATTCTTCTTAAAAAGGACTATTCTTTTATCTATGTCATGCTAATATAGATAAACATTAACAGAAATGGTCTTATTGCTTCCTTCCTTGTAAGTAAAAGGGAAATAAAGGAATACACCAGACTAAATCGATAGTCAAACGCTAGAACTGCGGCTAATCTAATAATTCCTCAACTACGGGGGGGGGGGGGACATTTTGACCCCATCAAGAGAACACATACACAGATGGTCCACACTAAAACTGAATCACTTTACTCTAATTTAGATAATTGTTTCTAACAATAAATAGCAGTATTTAACATTTTGCTTTAATGACTAAGGTATAATGGTACTAATTTGAGTACTCTACAGAAACTTCCACAGACATCTTTGGCACTTAACTCAAACTTCGCCGGCCTTGTTCCTTTGCACAGACTGATCTGGCATTTCCTCCGATTTTTGGTTGGTGTTGGTCCTGTTTGCTCTTTAGCTTTTTGCAGTTCTTGCTTAGTTCTTTTACAAGCTGAAGGATGAACTTCTCTCTTTCCACCTCTGTACCCCTTACCTGTTTGTAGATGAACCACGCATTGATAGCAGCGATGTCAAATATACTACAGAAAAGCTGCATTCGCCATTTCCTGCATGGTACTTTAGTAGTATATTTACGTGTCATTTGGTCTATGTCGTCTACACCAAATTTGGTAGCATTGTAGAAAGTCACAATTTCTGGTTTTGCCTTTGTTTCTTTGCTCACTGCTACTTCAGTATGTAACCTGCTAAGAACCATCACGTCCTTATTTTTCTTTGCTTGATAAACTCTCTGGGTGCAGTTTCTGTTGCCGACTGTCGCAAAATGGCACTCAAATATAATATACGGGGGTCAAAATGACCCCTCTCCCTGTTCTAGGCAGTGAAATTAATAAAATGGATTAAATATATAAAATGTGCTTATAGACATATTTATCTTTTGAGAGCAACGTAGCTTAGTAAAAGCCTGAAGAAAAAAATCTGAAGAAAAAATCGAAACACCTGAAAACACTAAAAAGGTTACATTTGAATACGAGTCGTTTTCACCCCTTCCACCGTTCAAGTATTAAAAGCTGGCGGGCATGTGATACAATTGAGGTTTTGTGCGCTTTGCATGTTCCGTTCGAGAAAAGTAAATTAGTTAAAAACTGAAACCAATTACAACGAATATCTCAAAAACGGTCAACTCTACAAGAAAAACGTATATACATATATTATATGTTTTAATGAGATCTAATTTATTTGTGTAGAAAGTATTTGTCAATGTCTTACAGCTTAACCCTGAGGCGGGAACTGGTGGTCTGGGAGACGTACCTTTTGTTGCTGGGCTGCGCAGCGACGACAGTGCTAAAGTCGATTCTCAACGCTCCTCGGCTATTTGTGGACTCAGTGACGAGAAATTGAGAACTTAGGTTTTGAGCGGCGATGATCTCAAGGAGATGGTATGGAAAATTAGCTTAAAATAAGCGTCGGCACTTTTCGTTCAGTCAAAGGTTTATTTTCTTTCACAAGCGTTCCCGAGAAAGTTCCTGGCGCGATTGTGTTCCGATAATTTCCCTCGAATAAGGACGTAAAGCGCACAAAGGTAACTAAAATTTACTCGGCGACAAGTGCAAATGTTACATGCAGAATAATTGTAGACACTTCTACCGTGGCTTCCTTGTATCCGGCGTCGCAGGTTACGCGTGACATTACGTTTCAACTGCGTGAATCACGGTATTAACCTTACTATATTTGCGCGGATTCTTGTTTCGAGCGTCACATGTTCCTCGTGTAGTTACATTCCAACTGCCCGAAAATTAGGCCGAATACTCTACATTTATAGCAAATTCTACCCACGCGCAAAACTTTCAACTTGTAATCTCATTAGCCCATTGTTGGCGCCGAAAGTAGCTTGGGGTGCGCTTCTGTCGTGACGAGATTAATTCTAATTCATCAGTACGTCTTTCACATGATTCTTGACCTAAATTTCCGATTCCCCTGTTTATACGTCATCTCCACTTTCTCTTTCGGAGACGTGACTACATAATAGCGTCAATCCCCTCTTGGAATATACAAAGAAGTACCTTATACAAGTGAATTCGTCGCCCGAGAACTCTCGGGTTGAAGTTAGAAATGCTTTCCAGGAACAATCTCTCTGAACATCCAATATACAATAAATACATATCTTACTTAGTAATTAACGTAAACAATTTCAATCAATTAAAAATATAGGCCATGCGCTTATTCACCTGGGCGACAATTTGTCTCAACCGGGAGGTAAAATTTTGAATATTTGAACTAGAATAAAGAATTCTTCAGAGGCTATTCCTATAAAATTCAAAATATAAACTTTATTTTTAATGTAAATATCTTTAATATAACTAATTAAATCAAACTCACTGGAGCCATTTTTGAGAAAGTCAAACTTTTTGAAAAATGTTCTATGTAAAGCATAGTTGGGGTGGGATTTTTTTTTTTTTTTTTTTTTTTGCAAATCTTAGTGAAGCATCCTTGGAAAGTACTGAACTTAAGTACTAAGACTGGAATTTAAGGGTATTTTCTTTTTGAGTTATGCTGTCCAGATACATACGGACCTTTTCTAAGAATGCTTTTTTTTGGACACCGGGGACCCCAAAACATGTTTCAGCGAAATCTCGGTATCGAAATACTGGGCAGAATACAATACCTTCTCTGTCAACAATGTCATTTCGGAGTGTGGTTCCACATTGGAGCTGCCATGTACTTGTGCTTCACACATAGGAGGTTAGGATAACATGATAATGTTATCTCGCAAAGATAAAAGATCTGATGAGTTCCATTCACATAAGTTTATCTACATCTCTGCAACAAATTATTGTTAAAAGCTTATGCTTCTATTCACTTCATGCTAATACAGAAAAAATTAGCAGAAGTAGTCTTATTTCTTGTTTCCTTGTAAGTAGAAGCGAAATAAGGGAGTATCATAGGTTAAAGTGATTGTCAAAAGCTGGTTGCTATGTGAATGAAGTTACTTTGTTTGTATGGACCGGAGTTGACAATTCCTCATTGAGAAAATTATAAGTTTTCTAAAGCGGAAGACAAAAACAAGGAATATCTCAGAAAACGATCAGCTCCACGAAAGAAATGTATATAGCATAAAATGTGTTTTAAAGTGTTCTACGTTTTTTTTTTTTTTTTGTGTTTTTCTCCATCTCTTACGGTTTAGCGGTTATTCAAAAGTCTGTATAGTTCAGAATAAAGTAATCTTCAGAGGCTATTCCCAGAAAGTTCAAGATATACTTTTTATTTGTCAGGTAAACATCTAGAATATATGCTATTTTAATCAAATTCGTTGGAGCCATTTTTGAGAAAGTAAAAATTTTCGAAAAATGTTCAATGTAAAGGGTAGTTTGGGTTGAATGCATTTTTCTGAAATTCTTCGTGTCACATCCCTGCAAGATACTGAACCGAACAAGTTTGGTATTTTACTGAATTTTCGTTTTTGAGTTATCGTGTTTACAGACACACACACTCACACACACGAACCTTTTTGTGAAAATGCTTTTTTCTGGATACAGGGGACCCTAAAACATATATTTCCGGTGAAATCTCGGTATCCAATTTTTGAGTGGAGTGCATTCTTTATACACTATGTACATTGAGGCCGTTATTTAGCTACCGTATCAAAATTATTATTAGTTATTAATTATTTATCAATGTAAAGCTAAAAGAGTATAAATGTATGTATTTATCTGAGAAAATTCAGCTGGAGAAAGCTGACGCCAAGAGAGTCAAAGGGGATGAGAGCGCTTTTATTAGAAAGGTCTGTTTTGTCCAATCTCTTACAACTGTGTTACAACGGGGGTGAACCGTAAAATTCGGAAGACGGTAATTCTTCATTGTACAAGACATGTCACATGAGGTTTGCATGTCAACTCTTGGGAAATATTTACGTCAATCGCGCGACCTTTCTGTCCAATCAGAAAGAGGCCGCCATGATGGTATTTTTTGTACATAAAGAGCCCAAGAAGGCACATCGTGGTGAGTAGCTGATCCATCTGTCGCTGTTATGCTGTGGGTCGTCGGGCTGAACTTAACTTCTTCACACAAATTTAGATACTGTAACGTGTAACGAATTTAAAGTCAGTGACGCGTATTAATGTGTATAGTATAACGCAGAATTAAGAAGAAGAAGGGACTGTAATTACTGTGATCAGCCAAGTGTTAGAATTCGTAACAGGTGTACAAGTTAGCATTATTGTAAGGTAAATGTGCTTATCTCGATTCTCCTAGTAAGGAATAAACTCCAGGAAAGTATATAAGTTTTAACAAATACAAGACCACTCCCTGAACTACCCCCATTAGCTGCACCACCCCGAGTGAGTCAACCATCGTGCAGGCTGAACAACACCGAGGCAAACTCACCGGTAGTAGATTCACCTTACCAGGTAAGTGGGTCCACTCATAGGTAGTGGAGTGAGTCATGCCCACGTCTTCAATCTGCGCTCACCACATAAGGCGTCTCAAATGTGGTTGAAAAGATAACACTGCATATAGAACCTAACGTCACCACGATCTTAACACAGCAACATAGTACGTGTAGAGAAAGTAAAAAAAGTAACAATAAATTAAAATAAAATAAAATTATAAGTGTAATAGGTATTGAATATATATTGTCAAATTAACCCTCTCTCCACCTCCTCTTCCATTCTCCATGGCAGTTAACCTCATTTGCTACTATCTCATGTAAAAAGAAAGTAATAAAGTGCATTCCGAACGTAAATGAGGACAGCTCAGAAGGTAATACACAAAAAACTTAAGAAGGATAATATTGTTCTCTATAGTAATCAATTACCAGAATAATATTGTTCCGTCTGGATACTACCGTAACCATCTGAAAATATCTAAGGTTAAATTTCAGTGGAGAGAAATTTACACAGACTTGCTGTTTCCATTTTGCTCTTAGCCTTGACCTTTTTCGCTTCCATCTGCTGGAAACCTTGTTTCCCTGACTGCTTAACCCATTGTCTCTCAAAGTCTTATTTTACCCTGTCAAATCGCGTTACTGCTGCTCGACCAATTCTCTCCACGTTGTCTGATCCAGTAAAAGAAAATGTACAGAAGAGGTTGCAGTCAATCGACTCTTCAATGTTCTCTATTGTGTTACTCCTTTTCTAAAGAAGAAGTAAGTATCTTTCAAATGTTTATTTAAATAACTGGGTAACAGATATAATAGCATATACTTGAGAAACATACAAAATCGTCAGTGTTGCAGTAAGCAGGCTTTTTATTTGGATTTACAAAAAGTGAGTTTCCTATATTAAATTCATATATTTTTATCCAATCATCTAATTCTTTAAATTTCTCTACACATACCATGTACATAGTGGATAGAGAAGGTATTGTACTCCACCCAAAAAATTAATACCGAGATTTCACCGGAACTATATTTTTAGGGTCCCCTGCATCCTGAAATATAATTTTCAGAAAAAGGTCCATGTGTGTCCATGTGCCTGTAAACGTGATAACTCAAAAACGAAAAGTCAGTAAAATACCAAACTTGATATTTAAAATGAGTATCTTCCAGGGATGCGACCCGAAGCTTTTGAGAAAAGTCTCCCCACCCCAAACTACCCTTTACACGGAACTTTTTTCGAAAATTTTGATTTTTTCAAAAACGGCTCTAACATTTTGATTAAAGTGTCGTATATTAAAGATATTTACCTGACAAATAAAATGCATATCTTCAATTGTCTGGGAAAGGTCTCTGAAGACTACTTTATTCTGGGTGACTTTTACGGAATTTTGCATAACTGCTAAATCATAAGAGATAGACAAACACTTGTCCTACAAAAAATGTAGAGCACGTTAAAACACACAATTTTGTTAAATACGTTTTTTTCGTCGAGTTGGTCGTTTTTGACTTACTCCTTATTCTTTATTTCACCTTCAAAAAAGTTATACCTTTTTCATACAGGAATTTGTCAACCTCTGTCCATACAAACAAAGGAACTTCAACTACATGAAAAACCAGCTTTTGACTATTACTTTAACTTATGCTACTCCCTTATTTCATTTCTACTTACAGGAAGTAAGTAATAAAACTATTTCTCGATTCGCATGAAGTAAATAGAAGCATAATCTTTCAGGTGTAGGAACACATAATTTTTTCGTATATGTTTCACACCAAACACTTAATAAATTAAGAATAGTATGGTAAAGGAAATCATCCATGGCAATGACAATTCTGAAAACAAATATCAATAATAGTAATAACACAATAAAATGTTACGGTTTATGTGCCGTAAGCAAAGTATTCAAGGTATTAAAGAACGACAAGATTGCTCGGCCCGCAAGAAAGTACAATGATCAATTTTAAAGAAGCAATACATTATTGGGTTGGAACAGGGCGAAAGGCCTAACCCATGATGTTTATGATGATATAATACATGGCACATAATAGGGAAGATATCATATTGTACCCAAAAATTCGATACCAAGATTTCAGTGGAAATAAACGTTTTAGGTTCCCTTAAATAAGACATGTAAAAAGGAATTTGTGTGTATGGGTTCTCAAAAACGCATAACCAGAAAGCGAAAACTCGTTATATACCAAACTTGACGTATAAGTTAATCAGAAGATTTTCAAGCAAATCTCCCCACCGCATGCTACCGTTTACATGGAATTAATTTGGAAAAGTTTCATTTTGTTAAAAATGTTTTCCATTTGGATTAAAATCTTGTACATTAAAGATATTTACATTAAAATAAAATGTATATCTTGAATAGCCTTGAAGTCCTCTTCATTCTGAATGTCTTTTGCATGACTGGTAAATCGTATGCAGCAGGCCAAAGAACTTATTGCACAATATGTAGGTACTCTCAAACACCATACAAATGCATTTTTGTTGTGGAGCTAATATTTACCGAGTTATTGCTTGGTATAAATCTAAATTTTCCAATACTGACACTTTTATCAAACTGGAAGTCATTATTTACATCTTTTTTATCCTCTTTAAGCAAAGAGAACGGAATTTCACCACCATTACATAGCGATCGGTGTTTAAAACTTTGACAACCGCTTTAGCTTATTCCACTTCCTAAATCTCGTTTTAAAAGAAAATAATGCCTATCCTAATGAAATCACTTTTACTAATATTTATACTGATAAGAATGAAGTATCCAGAAGAATAAGAGTTGGTAAGAATAGTTTGCTGTAGCATAGGTAGAGAAAGTTATGTGATTGTGGCAAATTAAGAGTTCTTTAAAATTATAGGGTTAGGCTGCATAATTAATACTAACATATATCATAGGTCATCCTTCAGCCACAACCCTATGTTTACTTTCTCTACACGAGCTATGTATGTAGTGTATAGAGAAGCTATTGTAATGCGCCCAAAAATTCAATACCGAGATTTCACCGGGAATACATATTTTGAGACCCCTTGAATGCAAAAGAAACCTTTTTAGAAAAATATTCGTGTGTATATCTGTTTGTGTGTATGTGGGCAGCATAGCTCTAAAACGAAAAGTCTGTTATAAACCAAACTTGGTATTTAGGTTTGGCATCTTCCAAGGATGCGACACGAAGATTTTAAAGAAAATTCCCCCAACTTAATCTACCCTTTATATGGAACATTTTTCAAAAATTTTCATTTTCTTAAAAATGGTTTAAATGATTTAGATTAAAATATCGTATATTAAATATATTTACCTGAGAAATAAAATATATATTTTGAATTTTCTGGGAATAGCCTCTGAAGCCTACTTTATTCTGGACGAATTTTGTGGAATTTTGCATAACTGCTACACCGTAAGATATGGACAAACACTTACCACACACAAAATGTAGCGCACTTTATAATACACAATTTATGTTATAGAACATTTTTTTCGTAGATTTGATTGTTTTTGAGATATTCCTTGCTTTTAGTTTCAGCTTTGAAAAGCTTATACTTTTCTGATACAGGAGATGTAGTTAGCGAAAAGCGAAAACGGAGAAACATAGCTTCATTTATATTCCAATAATTGCTTTTAAAATTTAAATCATAATTTTGGCATTAACTATTACGTTATATTTGCTCTTTTGTGATAAAATGAAAGGGGTGCTTCTAAATTCATGAGAAAATTTACAGGTATTAGCCAGATATTTCGCTTGCACTCATAGCTCTGATGGAGACAAGTGCAAGGGATAACTGAATCCGATTTAAACTTTAAGCTAGATGGAAAGTCACAGCACTTGCTTATAATATTGTTATTTATTGTGTTATAATGATTTTATGTTATGGGTTGAAATATGTAAGTCCATCCGTTGAAAGGACAGAGTTTTAACTATTTTAAATAGCTTTTTATACATTTATTTACTTCTGAACTAATATAAAGTGAGGGGTGAATTGAGTAAATTTAAACAAAGGCCCTTCCTCCCTTCCCCCCCAAAAAATTCAAACGTTTAAGGACAACTGAAAAGATGGGTCCCATTTACAATACTTTTAGTTTATTTTTATACTAATACTCTGTTACTTTCTCTACACGTACTATGTACATATAGCATACATACAAATGCTATATCGAGATTTCACCGGAAATATATGTTTTATAGGGACCCCTGTATCCAAAAAAAGTATTTTCAGAAAGAGGTCCGCGTGTGTGTGTCCATGTGTCCGTGAACACCATAAGTCAAAATCGAAAAGACCGTAAAATACAAAACTTGGGATTTAAGTTTAGTATCTTTCAGGGATGCGACACCAAGATTTTTAGAAAAATCTCCTCCCCCTCCAAACTACCCTTAACATGGACATTTTTTCGAAAATATTTATTTTCTCAAAATTGGCTCTAACGATTTTGATTAAAATATCGTATATTAAAGATATTTACCTCACAAATAAAATGAATATCTTGAATTTTCTGGGCATAGCCTCTGAAGAGTACCTTATTGTTTATGAATTTTACGGAATTTTGCATAACCGCTAAACCGTAAGAGATGGACAGATACTTGCTGGCAGAAAATGTAGAGCAAGTTAAAATACACAATTTATGTTACATACCTTTTTTTCACCGAGTTGATCGTTTTTAAGATATTCTTGTTTTTAATTTCGGCTTTGAAAAACTCCTGTCCATACAAACAAAGGAACTTCAGTCACATAGCAACCAGCTTTTCACTATCGCTTTAACCTATGGTACTACCTTATTTCGCTTCTACTTACAAGGAAGCAGGTAATAAGACTATTTGTGCTAATTTTTTCTCCATTAGCATGAAGCAAAAGCTTTTTAACAATACTTTGTTGCAGAGACGTAGAGAAAGTCATGTGAATGAAACACATGAGATGTTTTCTTTTCTCTCTAAATACTGTTAATGTAAAGCTTTGGAAGCTGATGCTGTGCAGTTTGGCAATAAAAGACATGCATACTGTAATGCTGATAACAAGTATCTATAACAACCAGCACTGTGAAGAGGTCTATTTTAACTTTCTCTAATACACTTGTACAAGTAGATAGTAGATTGAGGAGGTATTATATTATACCCATAAATGCGGTGCCGAAATTTCCCCGGAAATGATGTTTTGGGGCTCTTGAACAAAAACTCTGATGTGTTCCATTCACACGACTTTCTCTACATCTCTGCAACAAATTATTGTTAAAAACCTTTTACTTCTGTTTACTTCATACTAATCAGAAAAAAATACCAGAAATACTCTTATTACTTGCTTCCTTGTAAGTAGAAGCTAAATATAGGAGTTTTTCAAAGCTGAAACCAAAAACAAGGAATATCTCCAAAACGTCGACACCAAAAATGTATATAACATAAATTGTTTGTTTTAACGTGCTCTACATTTTTTGTGTGGTAAGTTTTTTTTTCCATTTCTTATGGTTTAGTAGTTATTTCAAAATTCCGTAAAATGCATCAAGAATAAAGTTTTCTTCAGAGGCTATTCCCAGAAAATGCAAGATATACATTTTGTTTTCAGGTAAATATCTCTAATATACAATACTTTATTCAAAATCGTTAAGAGACATTTTTCAGTAAATCAAAAATTAAAAAAAAATCATATAAGGCGTAGTTTGGGGTGAGGGATTTTGCTCAAAATCTTCGTATCGCAACTCTGGAAAATACTAAACTTAAATACCAAGTTTGGTGTTTAACCGACTTTTCGTTTTTGAGTTATCGTGTTCACGGACACACACATACACGGACCTTTTTCTAAAATGCTTTGTTTTTTGTTACAGGGGACCCTAAAACATATATTTCCGGTGAAATCTTGGTAACGAATTTTTGGGTGGAGTGCAATATCTTCTCTAAATACTATGTACAGAGTAAGTATAGAGAAAGTAAAAAGCCGTTCTTAGTAAAAGGTCGTCAGTGTCGGCGTCTGTCAATGCGTGTGTCTGTGTCTTTGTGTGTGTGTGTGTGTGTCTTCAGGAAAATACTCCGTCCCCCTCCAACTACCGTTACTTGGAACATGTTTAGAAAATGTTAATTTTTTCAAAAGTGACTAACGATTGTTATTAAAATGCCATATGTTTAAGATATCTTATTGACAAATGTAAAGTATAAATTGAATATTCTGGGAATAGCCTCAAAAAACCAATGCATTCTGGATTCTCAAATAGTTGTCTGTGTCTCTTTTGCTTTACTTCTGGCAAATAAATGATCACAATAGCATAACAACAGGTTTTAAAACATTTGAATAAAGCTTTAGCATAGTGTTCCCGTATGTCTCTTCTATTTATAAAGAATTCAGTAATAATATCGCTCTACCAATGCTTATTTCGATTAGCATGGAGTAGAAAGCAGAATAAACTTTTATAAGAATTTTTTTGCAGAGCAGGTGGAGAAAGACATGTGAATGGAACACATCAGATTTTTGTGGTTGGATTTTACCAGACCTTAAAGAACAGTGTATGCTCCTAATTCTTGAAATGCCATGACGCCGTTATTTTGAGGGAATGTTTTGAAGCGACTGTTAGGTCTACGGAAGAGGTAGTGCACGTGTGGCAGAAGTGCCTAGCAGGCACGGGGTAAATGGAGAACGTTAAGACCATTAGTTGTTTATATACAACCCACTAAATCACCGGCCTCAAACCGTATTTCAATATAGCGGTTGTCAAAGACTGTGGACAATCAAAGCAGCGAGTTCCAGAGTCAAAAAAAAAAAAAAAATATATATATATATATATATATATATATATATAAAGCGTAAATTCAAAATACGAAATCGTAAATCTGGGGAGTTTCATTCACATAAGTTTTTCTACCCTTTTTGTAAACAGACTTTACACAAAAGACTAGACTTCTGTCTACTAATAGAGATAAACATTAGGAGAAATGATCTTTCTTAATTTCTTATAATTGGAGAGTAAATTACATTAGGCTAAAGCGATAGTTAAAAAAAAACATTTCCGATGAGGATGTTACTATAGAGCAACACAAAATAAAAACGGATGGCGATTTCCTATAATGGTTAACTCTACAACAAAATATTAAGTGTTTTGACGAGATGTACATTTTTTGTGTAGTAGGATTTTGTCTATCTCTTACGGTTTACCAGTTATGTGAATGTCTGGAGAAGACATTAAAGGCTGTCCCTAGGAATGTCTATATATACATAATATAAAAATACATAAAGTAAATATCTTCAACATACGGCATTTTAATCAAAATCGTAACAGCCTCTTTTGGGAGGACGGTTTGGTTTGTGGGGAGTTTGTTGAAAACCTTGTGTCGCTGAAATTAAATGACTATTTGTATATTTATCCGACTTTCTTTTTGAGTTATGCCATTCAGGAGATACACACACATGCACACAAGGTCAATTTTCTAAAACGTGTAGTATCGGTGAACTATACAGTATGGAAGTTTTGGGTGCAATGCAATAATTTTCTACTTATGTACTATGTACGTAATAGAGAATGTAAAGTCACTAATGATTGTTATACATATTCACTTTAATTATAGAATATTGCAAATACAACGATAGACATTACATTGGGTTTAAAAAAAAAATTACCTCGAAATGTTCATAAAAATAGTCTTCAGTTTATTTAACTTTATTTAGACTCTTATTAAATAAATATTTAGATTATTTAACAGCATAACTTACTAAAAATTATGGAAAATAAGATGAGTTATTAGAACAGTAGATATATTTTAACTATTTTTTTTTATTCTGTTATAATGTGTATAAAAGTAAATCTTAAAATATAGCAGTAAATCCAGTGGGCTGCTCTTAATGTATAATAAATTAGTATTACAACTAATTGACAGTTAAATTATATGTATATATAATCTACTTATACAAGTGTGCATAAGTTATATTTTACTTTTTATAAAGAGACAATTGGTAAGAGGAGTGCAATTTTACACATATTCAGGCATACACAAAATGTGAATTTTCATTTTGAGACCGCTAGTTTGCCTCGTCATCATTATTACTATTATTATTAATTATTGGTTATGATTAAATGTACAAATAAAACATTTCCCAATATGTGTAGTAAGCTAACTTGAAGCAAGTTCATATTAGGGTGTTTACGAGAGTTGGTCGCTGCATAAGGGGAGGATTCTTTATTAAAATAGAAAGTTTGTAAAAGTCACGCACTCCTTTATGCATGTGCGTGCAATAGAGTAACAATGAAAGTGAGCGGGGGGGAGGGGAAGTCTCTACTGTTTAGGAAATGTGTTCTTTTCCATTGTGAACGTAGTCACGAGGTATTTATAGTGCATTATGGGTAAAAAGAATTGCATTATGGGACGCACAGACGCCAAGTTCGCGGGTTTTTTACCAATAGAAATAAAGCCGTCATGACACCATAATGTTCTATATAAGCAGCAATTTGAAGACAGTTTGAGTCAGAATGTAACGCTGAGTTGGTAGATACGCATAGATATACACACAGTTTGAGGCTCAGTTATCAGATACGCACGGTTATATTGTAAATTGCAGAAAGTATTGAGAAATAAAGTGACGTCGTTAGTATGTAAGGTTAAAGTGTTAGTCGAAATATTTACAGGTACTAGTCATAAATGAATATATATGTAAATCTACAAGTTAAAAGTGTGTTGTGACATTTATAAATATAGCTCCTAGCTACCCCTGTAGTCATACCAACCTGAGCGTGTCAACTTAAGACTCACCGACCTACGTCATTTGACTTGAGCTGAGGCAACTACAGCATTCGTCTTTACAAACAGGTACGTGGGGAGAGTGACATACTATAAGCAATTAGGTAGGGGAGTATACACACACACACCACACACACACACACACATCAACACACACAGTGGGGAACGCTACATACTTGGCCCCCCAAGGTGAACGCCACAATTTTTAAGACTAAGAAAGGCTCAATTCATCAGTCATGTTTAGTTCTATTTCTAAAGCATATTTTAAATTTAATTATTATGCTCGGGAGTATTTAATGTTTGCATGGTCAGCATGGGCAGTAAACGCCAGGAATCTAACATTTCATTTATTTGTAATGACTATCTGAATTGTCGATCGCTATTGCAGAACTTACTTTCGTGCTTAAACTATCATTATGACAGTAAAAAAAAAAAAAAAAAAAAAAAAACAACGAAGAATTGCGACATTGTATAATATTTCAGTTTTGGGACACTTTTAATATGTAGTTCCACTCACAAGCTCTGCTTTGTTTAATCTACAGAGGCATGTTTAGTAAAATACTTCAATGCACTCTGACATACTTTTAGAGCTTTCACTCTCTCTCTCTCTCTCTCTCTCTCTCTCTCTTTCTCTCTCTGCATCTCTTTCTCTTTCTCTCTCTATTTTCTCTATTTATTTCATTTATTATGTAAAGTGAAAATAAAATAAGCAGTCCATCCATCAATCTCCTAATGTTATTGCTGTATATATACACTGAAACTTGCCCAATATTTATTAGTTTAGTTCAAAAATGTACACTTGTGAAAATACTGAAATATGTGATGTGAAGGTAAACTCAGAAAGTCTCAGAAAGTCATTATAAGACATACAATAATCCAAGTTTCAGATGAAATAGGTATTTTATACAAAAAGTTATTGACTTACAAGAGAACAAACGACATTAATTATATAGTCATCATAGGTTTTGAGAGGAGTGCGTTAGTCGCTCTCCGTGGTGTAATCGTTACCGTGCTAACTTCATGTGCCCAAGGCCGCGGGTTCAAACCCTGCGGATGGATTTTTTCGGGCTTAAAACTCCTTAGAATGGCTTCCTTCTGAAGGGAAGTAAAGCCGTTGGTCCCGTGTCCTGGATTTATGACACGTAAAATAACCTCAAGTCTGATAGAGAGGCCTCTGGGCAAAATTAAGCGGCCTTTCAGTTCCAATATGGAATGAGACGCTGAGAACAACAGCAGTTAAAAAGCGTCCATAAATAACATGCCATTTCCATTTTGAGGAGTGCGTTGGATCGGTTTGTGAGAGCTGTATTAAATAAAGAGAACAAAAGCTTACCCTATCAAAGTAATAAATTTTGTCTAAAATTCAATGTTAAGATACTTAAAACATTGATATGTTTAACAATACTTGTAGTACTATTTCATACTATACAGATTCTTGTGTAAATACAGACCGAAGTTAATACATTCTAGTAGATGCCAAATAGCAGACTTTGAACTTGGAAAGTAGACACACTGACCAAAGTGAGGCTTGCAGAAAGAAGTGTCACTTTCACTTATCACAAGAATTATTGTATCTTATGTTCTGTTACCATATTGCACCAATCATTTAGAATAGTGTTAAAAATAGTGCATACATAATAAAAATAGTCATCATTTTTATGATTGCATAGATTAATAATTGTTTTTACTGCTCATCCCTACATTCTTCTGTGTAGGGACTGTACAAATTCTTCATCAGGGTTAAAAGAAGGTTTTTCTTTGAATAATATAATTATAAAATTTGGTTATAATAAAATAGTGATAAGATCTTTGAATAAGTCCTGAAAAAAACTGAACACAGAACGAGATTACACCAAATATTGTGAAGTAACATCACCTTCAAATTCGACCCTTAAAGTGCCATTCAGAAAAACAAATATTTTTGGGGTGTTCTATACCTAGTCTACAATATATAAAATAGACAGTACAGCATTACTCAATAGATTTTCTGTTTCAATTTAGGAAAACAAAGCAGTATTTTTACTTTCCACGCTAATATGTACAGTGTGTAGAGAAGGTATTGCATTTCACCCGAAAATTCGATCCTAAGATTTCACCAGAAATGCATGTTTTGTGTTCCCCTGAAAAAACATTTTGAGGAAAAGGTCCGTGTGTGTACATGTGTGTCTGTGCACATCATAGCTCAAAAAGGAAAAGACCGTTGAATACCAAACTTGGTACTTAGTTATGTACACTAAATTTATGTAGATTGCGAAGGAAACTGCTGCTGACAAATTTTTACTTTCTCTACACGTACTATGTATATAGTGTATAGAGAAGGCATTGTAATGCACCCAAAAATTCGATACCAAGATTTCACCGGAAATATATGTTTTGGATCCCCATGAATTAAAAAAAAATTACAAAAAGATCCGTGTTGGTGTGTGTCTGTCTGTGTGTATGTGTGTGTGTGTCTGTGGACAGCATATCTCAAAAACGAAAAGACCGTCAAATACTAAACTTGGTATTTAAGTTTGGTATCTTCCAAGGATGCGACACGAGGATTTTCAAGAAAATCCCCCCACCCCCAACTACGCTTTACATGGAATGTTTTTCAAAAATTTTGATTTTCTCAAAAAATGTCATATATTAAAGATATTTGCCTAACAAACAAAATGTATATCTTGAATTTTCTGGAAATAGCCTCTGAAGACTATTCTGGATGAATTTTACGAATTTTGCATAACTGCTAAACCGTAAGAGTTGGGCAAAAACTTAACACATAACAAATGTAGAGCACATTAAAACACACAATTTATGTCATATACAGTTTCTTCGTGGAGTTGATCGTTTTTGAACATATTCCTTGTTTTTGGTTTTAGCTAAGAAAAACGTATACTTTTCTCATACAGAAATTTGTCAACTCGTGTCCATACAAACAAAGGAACTTCAGTCACATAGCAACCAGCTTTTGATTACCAGTTTAGCGTACAGTGCTCCCTTATTTCTCTCCTACTTACAAGGTAGCAAGTAGTAACACTATATCTGCTATTTTTCTCGATTAAAATGAAGTGAATAGAAGCAAAAGCTTTTTAACAATAATTTGTTGCAGAGAGGTAGAGAAAGTCATGCGAATGATGCATATCAGATTTTTAATGTTTAGGTTCTATTTGCTTTATTATTGGAAAACTTACCAATCCTATGCTCCTTTAAATTTTTTATTGAAATAATTAGAGGATAAAAAAAATTCCCTTAAATACAACATTCTAAGTAGTTGTTTTTCTCTATTTAAACAATATTTAGATATTTTAAGTTGCTCACATAGAAATCAAATGAAAATGAAGCTTATGTATCTATATTCGTTGTGAAGAACAATTTTTTGCATCACATCTGTGAAGATTTGGAGCAAATTAATTGACGAAAGGGACCAGTGTCATGTTTTTGACTGAATCTCTACGTTTTAACGTTGAATCGTGCAATGAAACCTACTGTAGAGGTTAATGAGAGTAAATGTTGCCATTCTCTTGTCCCACAACAGAATTAAACGAGCTTTGTTGTTGCAAAACGCTGCATGTCTGGACTAAATAGGAATTAAGAGCCGAGTTTACGCCCTTGCAATTAAGTAAACCGAAACCGACTGAGGCACGGCAATGATTGTGAACACAAAATGAGATCAATTCAAAGCGATAACAGTTGACCATACATAACTGTCAAGTTGCAGGCGTACAGTAATTGTCACAAGGGAGTTCTGCTCAATATAGCCCATGGCGGAAACCTGATTATTACACCAAAAATTGATTTCAAATTGTTTACTGTTCTATTGTGCGTGCCACTGTGCATTGTAACATCTCTACAATGCATCAAGAAACACCTTTTGCAAGTAACAGTAATTGAATTTTATTTTTGTTAATGATTCAAACATCCTCTATTTACACATTATACATAGTTCGGACTGAAAGTATTGTTGATGCAGTGTAGCAGTACGGCATTACTATAGGTGAGAAATTACCTTGTGATTGACATTCTACTGACACGTGGCCGCCTCGGTACGCTGTTGCCCTATTTACTCGCGGTCCGTCTGTAGCGACGAACGTTCCACTGCTTCCTCTAAGATGCCTTCTCTCCATGCATACCTCTCGTATGTTGAACTATATTACCCCATTTCTCACTAGTTACCTCATCTATTCCTTTCCACATTAGTTCTTGTATTTCACTAAACGGAAAAGTTTTATTATTTCGGCTAAAGCAACTTCAACTTACTTATCAAGGATGTAAGACATTTTCAAATTACAGTGTCACTCATGATATTTCTAGGATGTGAACAAGAGCAATGTCCGCGATATATAAAAGGTAGCAACGATTATATGTGTAAATCTTTTTGATCACTATGAGTAACACAAGCAAACTTTTCACAGAATGCAATCAAACAAATCCGAGTCATGCATGAGTTCGCGCGCGTAAATTTCCACTGAACCACGTAGGTGTTGCAACGCCGATGATGGTTACGTGTTCTTACACAATGATTGGTCAGCAATCTGACGAGCCCCTGCCAGCAGACGACACATCCCACAAGTGTCAATCACAAGGAAATTTCTCACCGATAATAAATTCGAGCCCAAATGCAAAGATAACAAAAACTTCCATTTTAAGTTTAAATTGGTTTAATTGACGTATAGGAGCAACACCGTCTTAGAAGGTCAATAAAATGATAACTGACTCTCAGATAGGAGTCATTAAAATGGCAACAAAGCTATGACAAGAATATGTAGGCAAAGGTAAAATGGTACATGCGCGCACGCGAAATTGTAGATTCTAGTTCAGTTTCTTGAAACTTTCCTATTGGTTAGGGAGACAATATGGCTACGTGACAGGTGAACGACAAGTTTCAAGATGTCGTCAAGGTTAGGCTACTTTAGGTTAGGTTAGATGTATTGTAAATGAACTGTATCGAAAAGAGGGGTAAAAATGGACCTTTTGAAAATGGATTCTGCTTTCCAATGCGAAATGCACAGTCTTCCGTTCGTTCTGTCTGCTTGTGCAAGGGCAGACATGTTGGTCAATCGACCAATGGCAGAGTCAAATCTAAAACTGAACTAGAATCTGCAATGTCGCTGCGCTCACAGCCGGCCCCGGAAGCCGTGGTCCTTGGTGCGTTTTGGTATTGATGTTCTGCCGCGAAAGAGTTGCGTGTTCGAATCCCGCTAGACATGGATGCTTATGTTGTGTGTTTTAGTGTTTGTGTACTACATAAGCAATTCTATCATCCTGGTGGCCCAGCAGGTTACGCTTGAAGGCAGGAGAAGAAAAATCAAGACATGGCGTGAATCCCCGCCAAGAACCCAAATGTGCTCAAAATATACTTTATGTGGACAGTGAATAAATAGATGAAATGAGCCCGGGTCAGGAGAGCTTAAGCTTACTCGACATCTGTCATCCTGGATAAAGAAAAGTCTTGAATAGGTAGAGTCAGACTGAAAAATTCAATATCTTAGGTGGGATTTGAATCACGGATTTCCCGGTATCTAGCCGGTAAGTCTCAGGATTCAAAGTATAGCCAATTATTATGGCCAATGGATATTGGGAAACATGCGAGTCAGTTCAAAAATTCAATCCTATGTCATGGTAGCGTAGCGGAAGAGCAACCGGCCGGAGATCCGTGCTTCAAATCCCGGCTGCGACATTGCATTTTTCAGACTGATTCTACCTATCCAAATCCTGTCCTACACACGGTTTGTGTGAAGAAACAATTAAACCAAGAAAAGTCTTATTCAGATAACGGTCACATCCAAGATCCGAACTCAGTAGCTCTTATTGAATATGAGACAGACACGCTGCCAGCACACTAAAAGGACAATTATGAATTATTATAGAGTGGTTAGAAGGTCAGCCAGAGCTGGCCTCACAACGGCTCACATAAGTGTACCTGGATAGTCATTGTAAATTCTTGCAATTCCTCTAACAGTTCTTACCGACAACACAGTTTTCTCTATCCTCTATGAGCAACTTTCATAGTAGATTTAGAAGGTATTGTATTCCATCAAAAAATTCAACCCCAGATTTCATTGAAAATGCATGTTTTAGGGTTCCCAGAATTCAAAAAATGCATACTTAGAAAGAAGTCCATGTGTGTTTGTGTTGATGCATAGAATAACTAAAAACCAAAACCAAACTTGTTATTTATACGAAATAGAAGTTTATAATTTTCCAAAGATGCCACACGAAGATTTTCAGGAAAATCCCTCCACCCCCAACTACCTGACAAATGAAACGTATATCATCAATTTTATGGGAATGATCTCTGAAGACCTCTTCAATTTGAATGCCCTTTATATAACTGGTTAAGTATAAGAGATACCAAATCTTACAACACAAAAAATATAGACTGGCTAAAGCACACAATTTATGTCAGTTTTTTATTTAAAAACTTTGACCTCTCCAAGATATTCCTTGTCGTTGGTTTCTAATTTAAAATACTTAAACTTCTCTCATGTGGGAAGCTCTCAACTGTTTCATCTCTGTTTTATTTTACTAGCCGGAAATATCGTCGCATTTCAATGAGCTTTTAAAATATTTAACTGCCGGGTTAGACTAGAGAATTTCCTTATTTTCCTTTGCTTACAAAGAAGTAAGTAGCAGTACCTTTTCTGGTAATATTTATCCTGATTATAATGGTGTAGATACAAGAACAGTCCTCAGTTAGAATAGTTTGGTTGCAGAACAAATACAGTTTTACGTAAGTTTCTCAAAGGTGAACTTTCTAAATGTTGTGCTTGGTATCTAAAGTTTGTAAAATTGTATTAGATGTTGCTTTACCACAATTATGAGTGAGTTTTCAACTTCATTGAAATATATTCAATAATATTATTGAGAAAAACATTGTTACACTAACATTTTAGTTTTGTTACACTAACTGAAATGTAATTGTGCATAAATCATTATTTTAACAAAATGTTAAACTACAGCATTATTCATCTAACATAAATCTGGCATATAGATATTTTTTCAGTCTTCTGGATTTCAGGACATCTTTTTAAACTGCTAATTCTAATATTTGTAATAATTTATCATCGTGATTGAATTCATTATTATTCACATCTTGAGAGATTTAAACTGAGTAGCAACAACCATATATGCAAGTTCTTAATTCATTCTCTCTGAGTGTGTGCTGCAATTTTAACAACATTGTTTGCTAACTACATCTTATGGAATGTTTTTAATGTTCA
The DNA here is from genome assembly GCA_030762935.1 of Hymenopus coronatus. Lineage (NCBI taxonomy): Eukaryota > Metazoa > Arthropoda > Insecta > Mantodea > Hymenopodidae > Hymenopus > Hymenopus coronatus. The sequence goes on along the minus strand of CM060885.1, from coordinate 15,399,878 downwards.
AAAGTGATTACTGATCACAAGTTTAAGGTTTAGAGGGTTCTGACAGAAAAATCTAATGTGTTCCATTCACATGACTTTCTCTAGATCTCTGCAATAAAATATTGCTAAAAACCTTATGCTTCTATTTACTTCATGCCAATCGAGAAAAAAAAATAACAGAAATAGTCTTATTACTTCCTTCCTTGCAAGTAGCAGCGAAATAAGGGAGTACCATAGGTTAAAGTGATAGTCTAAAGGAGGTTGCTGTGTGACTGTAGTTCCTTTCTATGGACAGGAGTTGACAAATTCCTGTATGTGAAAAGTATCAGTTTTTTAAAGCTGAAACCAATAACAAGGACTGTTTTGAAAACTATCAACTCAACGAAAAAATGTATTAAACATAAATTGTGCGCATTAACGCGCTCTACATTTTTTGTGTGGTAAGTTTTTGTCTATCTCTTACGATTTAGCAGTTATGCAAAATTCCGTAAAATTCATCCAGAATAAAGTAGTCTTCAGAGGTTATTATCTACCAGAAAGTTCAAGATGTACATTTCATTTGTCAGGGAAATATCTTAATAAACGAAATTTTAATCAAAAGCATTAGACCCGTTTTTGAGAAAACCAAAATATTCGAACAAAGTTCTATGTAAAGAATGTAGGGATTTTTCTGAAAATCTTTGTGTCGCATCCCTGAATGATACTAAACTTAAATACCAAGTTTGGCTCTTTACCGACTTTTCGTTTTTGAGTTCTCGTGTTCACAGACACATGGACAGACACACACACAGACATACACACACGCGCGCGTGCGTGCGGACCTTCATCTAAAAATGCTTTCTTTTTTGGATACAGGGGATCCTAAAGCACATATTTCCGATGAAATCTCGGTATTGAATTTTTGGGTGGAGTACAATACCTTCTCTATACACTATGTACATAGTACGTGTAGAGAAAGTAAAAAGACAATACCTATATAATTAAACTAACGGTTCAAGATATATTTTGACTGATAAACTAACAATAGTTTTAGCATATTTTGAAAATGTTGAAAGCTATGGCTTAAGTTCACATTATATGTTTCAATATATGATGACTAGTGATGTTGGATTAAAGTCCTCGGGTACCGTCCTCGATATGGAGTTCGGGTTAAAACTGAAGTATGTTTTGGAAGATGAATAGTACTTGAACAGGAAAATCTACACATAGGTAAAGCTCCTAGAAACCAGTTTATTATAGTTTAGAACTAAGATGTATATGACCTTAAAAATATTTGGATGTAAAATCTAGGGTTGTACGTAATCCTGGTTGATCAGCACAGAGCAGAACAGGTTTCGCGGCTGCTAGCGGTGCTGCATGTTGTATGCGCTGAGTGGGTGACAGCACGTTCATAATAAATTAAGCAGGTTATCCAAAAAAAAATCGGACGTGTTCCATTCACATGACTTTCTCTACATCTCTGCAACAAATTATTGTTAAAACGCTTTTTGTTCTATTTACCTAACGCTAAACGAGAAAAAACTAGCAGAAATAGCCTTATTACTTGCTTAATTGTAAGCAGAAGCGAAATAAGGGAGTATCATAGGTTGAAGTGATAGTCAAAGGCTGGTTACTATGTGACTGAAGTTCCTTTGTTTGTATGGATAGGAGTTGACAAATTGCTGCATGAGAAAAGTATAAGTTTTTCAAAGCTGAAATCAAAAACAAGGAATACCTCAAAAACTATAAAATCCACGAAAAATTGTATACTACATGAATTCTGTGTTTTAATGTGTTCTACATTTTTGTGTGGTAAGTTTTTGTCCCGCTCTTACGATTTAGCAGTTATGCAAAATTCCGTAAAATTCATCCAGAATAAAGTATTCTTCAGAGGCTATTCCCAGAAAATTCAAGATATACATATTATTTGTAAGGTAAATATCTTTAATATACGATATTTTAATCAAAATTGTTAGAGCCATTTTGAGAAAATAATCATTTTGTAATAAAGTTCCGTGTTAAGGGTAGTTGGGCGTAGGAGGAATTTCTTGAAAATGTTCGTGTCCCATCCTTGGAAGATACCAAACTTAAATACCACGTTTGGTATTCAACGGTCCATTCGTTTTTGAGCTATGTTGCCCATAGGCACACACACAGACACATACACGTGGACTTTTTCCTATTTTTTTTTTGATTCAGGAGTCTGAAATCATGCATTTCCGGTGAAATCTCCGAATCGAATTTTTGAGTGGAATGCATCTCTATAGGCTATGTACACAGTAGAGAAATTAAAAAGTAAACACGAAATAAAAGTACTCATATATTTATATCAAGCCAGGAATTGTTTTTATAGCATCTTTTCGTTTGTCAATCATTTCTAGCACCTGCCAGAAATTACTACTACGCGCTGTAGTTTCTTGTGAGATATGGCAGCAATGTCTTGACTATTGTTAATTTTAAATCTCTAAAGCGTGTGTCTTTGTTAAGCTTCACTTTTAAACCACCCCCTCCCCCGAAGGTAAAAATAGCGTACTTTTTGGAAGACAAATTACCAGTACTCAAATAAACCATTTCACTTGATGCGCACTGTTTTGCATTAAGTAAGAACAAACGTCCCAGTTTTGCAAAAGTTCAACTCAGTCTGAAACCTCGTGCTTCACCGCCGGCCGGCTGGGAGCTGTGAGATATGTTCTGCTCTATGTGATCAACCAGTATAATAAACATCAAGCAACGATCTCGGAGTTGCGTACCTACAAGGAGACAGTCTCTTATAAATAATTTGTGGTAGTTCATTTTCTCATAACATGAATAATAATAATAATAATAATAATAATAATAATAATAATAACAAAAATAATAGCTAATAATCATATCATATATACAGATAATTCTCTGTTTGAAATATTACGACACAAAAGCAATACACCAAAAAGCAATTTTTCCAATTATTTGTACCTTACTCTTTGTCAGTATTTTGAGTGATTTCACCCAACAGCTCACATTTATAAAAATCTGATGTGTTCCATTCACATGACTTTCTCTACATCTCTGCAACAAATTATTGTTAGAAAGCTTATGCTTCTATTTACTTCATGCTAATCCAGAAAAAAATTGCAGAAATAGTCTTATTACTTGCTTCATTTAAGTAGAAGTGAAATAAGGGAGTACCATAGGTTAAAGTGATAACCAAAAGCTGGTTGCTATTTGATTGAAGTTCCTTTATTTCAATGGACAGAAGTTCACAAAGTCCTGTGTGAGAAAAGTATACCTTTTTTAAAGCTGAAACCAAAAACAAGAAATACCTCAAAAAGGATCAATTCCACGAAAAAAATACATATAACATAAACTGTGTGTTTTAAAGTGCTCTACATATTTTTGAGGTAAGTTTTTCTGCATCTATTACGGTTTAGCAGTTATGTAAAATTCCGTAAAATTCATTCAGAATAAAGTAGTTTTCAGGGGCTATTCCCAGAAAATTCAAGATATACATTTTCTTTGTCAGGTAAATATCTTTAATATACGATATTTTAATCAAAATCGCCAGAGCCATTTTTGTGCAGATCAAAATTTTCGAAAAAGTTCCATGTAAAGGGTAGTTTTGGGTGGGGGGATTTTTCTCAAAATCTTCGTGTCGCATCCCTGGAAGATACTAAACTTAACTGCCAAATTTGGTATTTTACCAAGTTTTCGTTTTTTAGTTATCGTGTTTAAAGTCACGCAGACACACTGACACACGGACACACGGAAACCCACACACACACACACACAAACATATACAGTCGGACCTTTTTGTTAAAATGCTTTTCTTGGATAATGGTGATCCTAAAACATACATTTCCGGTGAAATCTCGGTATCAAATTTTTGGGTGCATTGCAATAGCTTCTTAATATTCTATGCACATAGTACTTGTAGAGAAAGTAAAAGTGGAGAACATGCCAAATTGACAATAAAGAATCAACACTGTAACAGCAGACACAAATTATATATGTGTTGCCCCGCTAACTATAAGGATATGGGATCCAGCATAACTTTTATAACAATAATTTATTTCATTAATAAACTATGAAAACCTTAAGAATAACAATATCAAATAAAATACTAATGTGAGTAATATATTTACATTCCTATTCAACTTGAAATGAAATTATAGAGTTTCCTATAAATTAAGCTTTTACAAACATGTAAAGTAAGTGAAATGCACTAAGAAATGTCGTAATGTGGCATATTATTTCATGTAACTGGCAACGAATTTACTAGATGAGAAATCATGACAGTTAACTGTTTCATGTCCACGTAATACAAAGGAGAACAGTTTAGCCCTTACAATAAAGAATTAATGGCGAATCACGTCATATGAAAACACTTACCGCTCCACTCTGAGAAGGCCTGTGTATGTAAAGTACCCCAAATTGAGTCTGATTGGCGGACCTAACGTCTAAACCTCTTTAGCCCTCCCCCTCCAAAAACAAATTGCAACTCATGCGGCAAAAGGCCGAACTACTTATCAAATGCCTCTATATGTAGGTGCAGCGTAAAAACCGCATTATATTTTACCAGAATGGTTCAGTAAAATATAACTAAATACCTTTTTAAGCCATACTGATAAGTTCAATTAAAATTACAATACAGTCAAGGGATACAAAAAAAAATCCAATAATTTAAATATATTTGTGGAAACATTGATCCTTCTCAGATCCATTTATTTCCGGTTGAAGCAACATCAGAAACTAAATCCTACACGATTCATTTGTGAGGTTTTAGAAAAGTAACTTCTCGCGGTTTCATAACTTAGCAACCTAAACTCCTAATTACTGACCAGAAATTCACTGTGGCAAGCTACGAGCCCTGGAATGTTGCTAATCACAGTAAAATAAATAGAGCTTAGCATGTTTTGATGTCGACCTGGATAGCACTGAAGCGAAACCTATGTTTGGCATTTATATTAAAAGATATAAACAACACTTTCAGTTCATTTTATATATTTATTTATTTTAGGGGAGAGATCGTTGAAAATTCGACAAAAGTGATTAACTAGAATAATTTAAACTTTAATTTATTGTTACATCCATTTCTATAGGAACGATTGCGCCTAAATTGTTATCTTTGAAAATATTTATAGATACTACTTTTTATTTTTACAATGAAAATGTAATGTTTTATTTAAACTATATAAATAAAATTATTTTTATTTAATTGTAAAAATATTAAGTATTTCTAATTTTAAAAGGGATTAGCTTTTGAATAGATAAAATTATAATGTAAGTATTTTTAATGTCGAAATGAATATCATAGAATTACAGGACAATTTAAATAAATTTGAGGAGAGGGCTTTACATTAACATTTTAAGGTTTTTAAAACTATTTTAATTTTTTTCCCAGAATTTCTTAGTGTACTTTTAGAAAATGTAATGTACATATATACTCAAATTAATTATAGTTTATAAAGGATACATTTGAACAAAAACGTGCAACCTCAAAATGTTAGGACAGTTGAGATAAAAGCGATTGTCTCAGTTCATTTTTCTACAATATTTTCAAATGCCCCTTATGATGACTTCTTAAGGAATTAGGGCGAACCTTTGGATAATTTTCTGCATCATATAATAACCAAAACTTTGTTATAAGGAAATATGGTATGCCACTAAGCTTAACCCAGTTTGACAAATATATATTTATTAATTGTTCTAAGAATTAAACAAGTATTACTTTTAAAAAGCAATTCAGTTTTCAAGAACAGTTCTCAGAAAATGAACCTTTTAGCTCACTAAGGGACCAAAACCCGAAGGGATGTTTACATCTTATGAAAGTGGTATTATAAGGAGCATTTTCACCTTCTTTACTGAAGCTAATAATTAGGGGAACTATTGTATCCTACTTAAAAATTCAATTCAGAGATTTCACAGAAAACATATATTTTAGGACTCCCTGAATAAAAAAATCATTGTATAGTGTGGCTGTGTCCGTGTCACTAAATGGCATAGCTCAAAAATGAAAAGTGGATTAAATTATATTTAGATTCAGAATATATTTTAAGCAATCCTAAATGTTCAACAAAATACTCCCAAACTTCCCTTTACGGGGAAACTATTTTTAAAATTTAAAATGGCTGTAACAATTTATATTAAAATGCTAAATGAAAAATAAAATCTATGTAACATAAGCATATGTGTATATATTGAATTTTATGAAAATGACATATGAAGCTATCTTCATTCTGAACGACTATTAAATAGCTGGTAAACGGTACGATTTAGACAAAATCATTGTCCACAAAAACTTACCATGAGGCCTACACAAGCCGTCCTCTGTAGTTGTATGTTTTCCGTATACATTAGTGCAAGAAGGGTTGCCTCGTCACTTAAGTTCAAAAGGGAAGTGCACGTACCAGCAAACCTTCACTGAGCAGTGCTGCTATCTGCCTGCGTTTTCCTTTTGGTTTCGCTCTGATAGGGTCGCGTGGCCCTCTTTAGTTCGAGTCCTGTCTTTCAGTTAACAACTACAATGTTTTCCTGCAAACACTGCAACGATCTATGGGAGACCATTATCGAAATGCACCTGAGACCCGAAGACTGCATTTTCAACGTTTTCCAATGAGACGTCTACCTTCTGCGCATGTGTTTAGACGTGTAGAGCTGCGTTTAAGAACCGAGGGATCTTTCCAAGTACAACCTGTCGTGGAAAGACCAATCTGTGACGCAACTGATGTTTCTCGGAACGTTATGCTGTATATGAGCAAATCCTACGCAAGGTAAGCATAGCTTAAATTAAAATAATGCGTACGTACAATGCAGCATAAGGAGTAATGTTATCTTGTTATTTCCTTTTAGTTTGCATTATTATTTGTACCTATAATAATAAAAATATTTAAATTATAACTATTATTATGATGATGTAAGTCATTAGTTTCCAACCATAAACATCTACTTCTCATCCTAATTAGGACAAAGAAGAACTTCAACAGACTGCACTAGTGTTCCAAATATTCGAGTTAATTCTGCAATTAGTGGCACTTTTGAATGAGCATTTACGGCACAAGTGTACGAGGGTCAGTCAATTACTAATGCCTTCTATTTCTCTCTCTCTCCCTCTCTCTCTCTCTCTTTTAATTTGCAAGGAAATGAAACATTGATTACACAGCATGAAAGCCAAACAAAGAGGATTAAATTCTCACTTTTCAATGTAATCCCCATCCTTTTCCACAGTTTCAGTCCACTTTTTAGCAAGGTCATGCATTCCTGTGTGATAAAATGTAGAGTCTTACTTCCTTGTCTTTGACGAACAGATTTTTTCACGACCTCTGCATTTGGAAATTGAATCCTAAAATGAGCTTTCTTATCCCTCCAAATTGAAGCACTGCAAATGATCCGAGGCTATTGTTTTTCGGTTTCTCCTTATTCTGCTCGGTTAACATTCGGGGTACCCACCACGAACACACTCTTGAGTAGCCCAGTTCTCGAATAATAATTATCATTACACTGCCTTTACTGAGAGACGTAATGCAACACAATTCATCCGTTGTTATCCGCTGGTCAGTTCGAATGATCTCATCCACTCGCTCAATGTTGCGTAGAGTCACTGCAGTCACCGGTCTACATCAGCCAACATGTTGGGCCCTCAACTTCATTACAATGACGAACCCGTCTCCTAACCGCGCTGACATCCATTGTTGCAACACCGTATCTTCCACATTCAAGAATTCAATGACAGAATGCTCTCTAGTACGAAAATCAATGTCAGCCATTTTGCAACAGGAAACAGTGCTGTCACGGGTAGGCGTATGAAGTTGCTATTGCACTGGAGTGGAGAAATTGAGCAAAACTAAAATTGTTCAGAAATTTATTTACTTCAGGAGAAAAAAAAAAAAAAAACAGCAGACATTACTTATTGACTGACCCCCTACTGAATGTGTTAAGGTGATGGCATTTGTGAGACCTGATCAAAAATGTAAAATTATTTTCTCAGGATAAAATTATGTAAATTCTGAAGTTTAACTAAATATTTTTATCCCCACTTCATTCCCTTAAACTACCAATTAACTAAAGCTATAAATGCATAGGCGTATGTTTTTAATATGCACTCTTGCCTTTTAGCCTTATTTACTCGCAAACTATATTTCTAACTTTTGCATACTCATTATGCTGCACAGGAAACAATTTTCAACTAATTTGTTTCAAATTTGTTTATACTGACCCTCAAGAGCACATTAAATAAAATAGAACTATAACTTTTTAAAATAATGCCAAAATTTTGATAAATAATTATTAAATTTTGAAAACTCAACAGTTTTGGAAACTGCAAAGGGTAATAATTTTTAAACGCTAATATAAAAATATATTATCTATGACAATACAATTTCCAAACTCATTTACAAATACTATGTGAATAATTTAAAGGCATCAGTGTTTCACTGTTATTATAACAAAGCTTTTAGGCAACAACATATTATTATTTAAATAACAATGCAAGTTACAATTTTGATACATGCAAAAATACTGTCACTGAGTATAATAACCCACCAAATATGTCACAACTAGGGTTGAACACAGGGAGGAATAGCTGCGGATCAAATGATAGAGAACTCAAGTTTGGCTTTTAGGTATTAATATATTTAAACAAAGGTTCCAATAGCGAGTGTTTGGTTCACAAAAAAAGGAGTTCCTAGCCTTGTCTATTAACTTTAACATGAGGCTGTTAACTGTTAGTGTTAACTCATACACCTACCTGGGTAGAAGAGATGACACGCAGGTCATAGCAAGCCATCTGGCATTGTTCCTGACCAGTGTTAACTCGTACACCTACCTGGGTAGAAGAGATATCAGGTCATAGCAAGCCATCTGGCATAGTCCCTGACAAGTGTTAACTCATACACCTACCTGGGTAGAAGAGATGACACGCAGGTCATGGCAAGACGCCTTGCATAGTCCCTGACGAGTGTAAGCTCGTACACCTACCTGGGTAGAAGAGATATCAGGTCATGGCAAGACGTCCGGCATAGTCCCTGACGAGTGTTAACTCATACACCTACCTGGGTAGAAGAGATGTCACGCAGGTCATGGCAAGACGTCCGGCATAGTCCCTGACGAGTGTTAGCTCATACACCTACCTGGGTAGAAGAGATGACACGCAGGTCATGGCAAGACGTCCGGCATAGTCCCTGACGAGTGTTAACTCATACACCTACCTGGGTAGAAGAGATGACACGCAGGTCATGGCAAGACGTCCGGCATAGTCCCTGACGAGTGTTAACTCATACACCTACCTGGGTAGAAGAGATGACACGCAGGTCATGGCAAGACGTCCGGCATAGTCCCTGACGAGTGTTAACTCATACACCTACCTGGGTAGAAGAGATATCAGGTCATGGCAAGACGCCTTGCATAGTCCCTGACGAGTGTTAACTCATACACCTACCTGGGTAGAAGAGATGACACGCAGGTCATGGCAAGACGTCCGGCATAGTCCCTGACGAGTGTTAACTCATACACCTACCTGGGTAGAAGAGATGTCCCGTAGGACATGGCAAGACGCCTTGCATAGACCCTGACGAGTGTTAGCTCATACACCTACCTGGGTAGAAGAGATGTCCCGTAGGACATGGCAAGACGCCTTGCATAGACCCTGACGAGTGTTAGCTCATACACCTACCTGGGTAGAAGAGATGTCACGCAGGTCGTGACGTCTGGCATAGCCCCTGACGAGGACCAGACGGCCTGGTAGAGTTTGGAGCGACAGCCGTCGAGCTTCGTTATTCATAATATAAGTTACGACCCAAGACGACCGCGACGGGCTTGGCCTACCTATATAAATAGATTCTATAGTCCCTATAGGGATGACACTAATGACAGAGCAGAAATTACCAAATATGGTCCGAATGCCGCTCCTAGGCATTAGCGATCATCCTAGAAACACGTGACCCATCCTTTGTTGGCTTATGCAACATTTGTTCTATTAGCTTCTAAAAGGAAGCTGACGTCAGGTAATGTCCAAAGAGACAGGAAACCAATGACGTCCGGTCACGTACGCATTTTAATACAGTTTCTCTACTTTTAATATATTAAGAATTCCAACCTAATTTCTAAGATTCATAAAATGATGAATAACATATTAATTGAATCATAAATTAAATATCTTGCCAATGACCGGCGCGACATTATAAATTTCAATAATACATTGTACATAATGAGGATTTTTGTTTAAATTTCACAGCTGTTTAATTCCTTAAATAATATTGATGTATTTTTCACTTTGGTATTAAATCCACCTTCTTGATTTAGCACAAAATTCCTAGGAATGTTATCCTAGCCTTATCTATTATGTGATATTAGTACATCCACTATGTCGCAGAGGTGGCTTACAGCACCTTTATGTTTTACTGAGGGTTATTATTTTTTTTGTAGTGTTTAACGCCCGCCTTTATTGCTCTGGCACCGCAGGCGATGACACTGTTGATACATGAAAATGGAGCCCCGGTGGAATTAGATGGCGGGGGAAACTGGAGAACCCGGAGAAAAACCCGCCCCTGCGCCGCTTTCTCCACCACAAATATCACATGCGGTCAAGGGGCCGTCTAGGTGAGAGGCGAATGGTCTAACCACTCGGCCACGGCGTGGCCACTGAGGGTTAAAATGCATCTTCTGGCATAGACCAAGCTATGTCCATCATGTTTTAAAGAGAAGTAATCTAAGATGTGTTTTGGCCCCATTCTTTTATCCTCCAACGACTGAAACCCAATATGTTTACTTCTAAGTTCAGTTTTAAAGCTTAACATTAAGAAAAACATGTAAAGAAATCTGAGGTGTTCCATTCACATGACTTTCTCTACCTTTCTGTCACAAATGATTGTTAATAAGCTTATTTAATGCTAATCGAGATAAACTTCAGCAGAAACGTTCATATTACTTAGTTTAGAGGAATAAGCAAATGCACTAGCCTATACCAATAGTCAAATGTTTTAAAATATGGTTGCTATGCGTGCACCGTGCCTGTCCCCATTTTACCCAAAGGCGCATATGTGAATCATTAGTAAAGGTTTGAGCAAAGGGAAACGGTGCCTTTATTCGTTATTAAACCAAACAAATGCATTTCAACTTCCAGGGTTTAATAAGAAATAAACTCTAGCACAACGGTTACAACAAATTATCCAGTTAATATATTTTAAAAAGGTCTTTCCTAATAAAATTCCAGAGCAATAATATCAGTAATACTAATGTCGGGTGAGAAATTCCTCTCTGTGTGGCAAATACCAGGAAATTTTGGTTGCACAGGAAAACCAAACAAATACTCACACAGAGCTAACCTAATAGGAACGAACCCGGACTCCAACCTCCAGCTGTGCTTTTCACACACTCTCAAGCCACACTAGACTATCTGAAGCTCCAAAAAAGTCCTGACAAGATTGAACAAAGGGACTGACGTCACACGCCAAAGCCATTAGTTAAGAAGAGCTAATCGTACCGGAGAGGCACAAAGATTCATAACAAAGAAGCTCAGGTACATCGGACTGAAATCCGTTTGTTTGTGTGACCAGGAGCTGACAAGCTCCCGTATGACAAATGTTTAAGTATTTTAAAACTGAAACCAATAACAAGAAATATGTCCAAAACGGTAGACTACTAAAAAAATGTATATGATATAAATTGTGCGTTTTAATGTAATCTAATTTGTTGTGTAGTAAGTTCTGTATATTATCTCTTACGGTTTGCCAGTTGTGTAAATTTCCGAAGAAATGCACCCAGAATAAACAGGTCATCAGAGGCAATTCCCAGAAAATTCAAGATATTAGTTTTATTTTTATGTAAATATGTTTAATATACGGTATATAAATTAAAATCGTTGCAGCTATTTTTGAGAAAATAAAAAAATGCGCATTTTTTTCTAATTTAAAGGGTAGTTTGGAGTGGGGAGATCTTTTTCGAAATCTTCATGTAGCATCCTTTGCAGATATTAAACTCAAATATCAAGTTTGGTATTGTACCGTCTTTTTACTCAAATTTCACATCATACCTCTGCCACTCTTCCATAGCTAGCGCCAAAGTGTCGCTTGACCAGTAAGAGAGTTGTTTCTGTCGTCCTTGTTATGTCCACCCTCGGGCAGTGTAACCTCGCCCCTTCAGTTCAATGTCCTTCCCTTAACGGCATTATCCTACCTGGTCGCTTGTCAGCCGGTGAGAACTGATTGTCCTTGTTATGTCCATCCTCGGGCAATTTAACCTCACCTCTTGAGTTCAGTGTCCTTCCCTTAACTGTACTATCCTACCTGTGTCACTTGTCAGCTCGTGGCAACTGTTTGTTCATGCCTTCTGTCCTAGCCAATTTTAATGTCCATTTGTCCCCTCTTAGTATAATTATATTATATTGGCTATAATTTATATCCCCCTTTTAGATAACTTTTAACCCCGTGACCACATGTATTGTCTCACAAACCTTAAAGAGAAATCAAACTCATACCCCAAGTATAGGAAGGTTGCAAGTACTGGTACAAGAGGACCCTAACTCAAGACGTAGGCGTTGCACCTTTTTTTTTTTTCTGTAAAGGAGGTAATCAATAGAAAGGACGGACTTGAACCGTACCACCTTGAAAAATTAAATCCGAAAGGGCCAGTGACCTTAGAGGAGCTCACAAAAAAGAACTAGAGAGGATGGTGCCTCCCTCATAACCCGGATTCTGGCAGTGGACTATAATAGGGTACTGCCAAAAGAAACCATACTATTCTAAAAATTCTGATGTCATCTCTGCAACAAATTATTGTTAAAAACCTAATGCTAATCCAGAACAAATTAACAGAAAAAGTCTTATTACTTGCTTCCTATAGGCTAAAGTGATAGTCAAAAGCTGGTTGCTAAGTGACAGAAGTTCCTTCGTGTGTACAGACAGGAGTTGACAAATTCCTGTATAAGAAAGGTATAAGTTTTAAAGCTGAAACCAAAGTAAGGAATAGCTGGTAATAAGTTAGTAATTACTGTGGCCCCTCAAAAAGATATTTGTCCTCAGGAAAAACAAGGAATATCTCAAAAACTAACTCCAGGAAAACAATTATATAGCATTAGTTGTGTGTTTTAATATAAAAACGTATATTTAAATCACTTAAAGAAGCTACATCTAAAATTATATCCTAAGAATAAAATCCTGCTAAAAAAGGTATTCCCCATAAAGCAAAATTTGATACTATAAAGCATGCAGAAGTTAAAGGCATAAAAAATGATAAATTTCCAATAAAACGAATATCCTGAAATTTCTTACACATAAACAGTAAAGCCTTAAATAAAGCATGAATCAATAAATAAAAGAAATCCAAATCAGCAAATCCTATAGATAAAATTTCTTACTTGATAAATTTAAATGAAATAAGCTATTGTTATTAAGCTGGTAATATGGGTGCATTTTTTACCTAATCCAAAAAATTACGTTTAAAATTACAATTTATGCCAATGAATAGAACTTTCCTAAAAATGGATAAAAATAATTAGTAAAACGCCCGATTTAAAAGGATTATCGTGATAGGATAAACAATGTAATATTAATACCTTTACTAAATTATTGACCATAATCTATATTTACTACATTTAACAGAATTAATATTTGTGTCGCATCTTTAGAAGATACCAAACTCAAATACGTATTTAACGGTATTTTTACTTTCGTATCGAATTTTGGTGCGCAACAAAACCTTCTCGATACACTATGTATATAGTGTGAGTAGAGAAAGTAAAAATGTTTTTCTTTTACAGTGGACCCTAAAATGTGTTCTTCACAATTGAAGCTAATAATAAGGAATATCTCGAAAATGGTTACCTTCACATCAAAAACGTAAGGGACAAAAATTGTGTGTTTTGTCATGAGGTACAATTTTTTGTGTAGTACGTATTTTCTATCTCTTACTTTAGTAGTTAAGCAAAATTCAGCTAAATTCATCCAGAATAAAGAGGTCTTCAGAGTCAATTCCCAAAAAATTCGAGATATACATTTTAATTCGCACATAAATAGCTTTAATATACGGGATTTTAATCAAAATCGTTAGAGCCATTTTTAAGAAAATCAAAATGTTCTAAATTTTTTTCATGTAAAGGGTAGTTTGTAGTGGGGAGATTTTTTTTGAAAATCTTCGTGTCGCATCGTTGGAGGATACTACATCTAAATACCGAGTTTGGTATTCAACGGTCTTTTTGTTTTGGGGCTATGCTGTCCACAGACACACACACACACACACACACACACACACACACACACACACACAAGGACGTTTTTATAAAAAATTCTTTTTTCGGACTCAGGGGGACCCCAAAACATATATTTCCGGTGAAATCTCGGTATCGAATTTTTGAGTGCATTACAATACCTTCTCTATACACTATGTACATTGTACATATGGGGCTAGAGAAAGTAACAAGCTCATTCTTCTATCTACTTTATGCTCATCAAATAAACATTAGCTAAATAGTCTTATTACTTAGTTTCTTATAAGTAGAAAGGAATAAAATCACACTAGCCTAAAATTACAGTAAAATATTTTAAAAGCTGATTGCATGGCTCGATTCTCTTCGTATGGCCATGGGTAAAAGAAAGGAAACAAACATGTCAAATTTCCGTTTGAGGAAGATATCGAAAATAATTAGCTCCACACAAAAGATGTATATAGTCACTTACTGTCTATTTTAACGGGATCTTCATATTTTGTACATCAAGTTTTTGTCTATTTCTTACGATCTTATGTAAATTTCATCCAGAATGAAGAGATCTCTAAAAGTCATTCCAAAAATTCAGGATGTATATTTCATTTGTCGTGTAAATAACTTAATATAAGGTATTTTAATAAACATCCTTGGAGCCGTTTTTGAAAAAAATGATGCTTTTCCAGATTTTCCATATAAACGGTAGCTTTGGTTGGGGTACTCTCAGAAAAATCTTCATTTGTGAGCTATGTTGTTCACAGGTATACACATGAAAACACACAGAAACACAGTTTTTCTAATTTTATACTCAGGGGACCTCAAAGCATGTATTTTGTGAAATCCCAATATCGAATATTTCGGTGGTATTCAGTACCTTTTCAGTATACTTGGTGTGTACTACGTGTAGCGCCTATTGTTTTATTTTTAAATTTCTTTCTTTTAACATAGAGTTTCTGTCTATTGCACCATACCGTGCATACATACTAACTGGTCTAGTGTGCTGATGAATATCGCTCTCAGACCCGCATTTGTTTACAGGAGAATTGTAGCCAAGTTGTTGTCGACCTGGATGCTGCAGCGCAAATTATAGCAATAAAGCATCTCTCAGACCACAGTATATATACTGCTGCAGTTTGGGATTCCGTAATTTCGCCTAAGATCCACTTGGTGACAATAAATATGTCCTCGTCATTTGCAAATTTGAGAAAAGGAATAATAATTAACAATTAATGATGGTTCACACGTTCACAATGAGAGAAATTAATTTCTTAGGGGTGATGGGTTTCTAAAACCTAAAATTATGAAATATGAATACATGAATGACCGAAAAATCCATAAAATACTGTTGAGAATAAAACTTTATCATCAGTATTCAGAGGTGCCAAGGGACGTGCTTTAATAGCTTATACTAGGGTCGGCTGGTACGTCAAGGGCCTCTCAATGAAAAGGGCATTTATGTTTCAACATAATCTCCAGAAAGGCTTGTCCTATTGGTGTTCTAATTTAATTAAACCATCTCTGCAGTGCGATTTATCAAGGTCCTCAAAATAGCTGTTTACCACATCAATGACCTCATCTTTGCTTTGAAATCTTCGTCCTCCGAGAAATTGTTTGTCGTTGGGAACACGTGATAGCCTTGGGTCCTACATTTGGCGATTAGGGTGGATGTTCAAACAATTACAGATTTAATTCGCACATTTTTCTGATTTCAATGACTGAACGATGGGCCTGAGCATTTCGTGATAAAACAAGATTTTTTTTTGGCCAAATGACATCTTTTTCTTTTCACCTCATCACTCAAACATTGCGGTAAGCTTGCGTAGTAGTCATCGGGATTCTTTTACCCTTTTCCAAGTAATCAATAAAAATAATTCCCTTGCATTCCAGAAAACATTCACCATAACCTTGTAAGCTGACTAAATTGAATTTCCCTTTTTGGAGTTGGTTCATCTGCTGCTATCCACTGTTTTGACTGCGATTTACGTTCTGGAGTGTAGTGATGTACCCAAGTTTCACCCATGGTAATAAGCCGTCTCAAAAATTTACTCGGATTTTTATGGTGGAGTTCCACATTCTTAATCAGGTGTCAACAAACGCGGCACTCATTTTGCATAGATCTTGTGAAACCCAAAAAATTACTCAAAATATTACCTGCATGTTGTTTTGACATGTTACTTTCCTCTGTTATCTGAAATAACTTTAATCTGCGGTGTTCCAGTACTAAACGATTAATTTTTACTTTCTCTACACGTACTATGTACATAGTGTATAGAGAAGGTATTGCACTCCACCCAAAAATTCGATACCAAGATTTCACAGGAAATGTACGTTTTAGGGTCCCCTATACCAAAAAAAAAAGGACTTTCAGGAAATGGTCTGTGTGTGTGTGTGTGTGTGTGTGTGTGTGTGGTGTGTGTGTCCGTGTGTCTGTGAACACGATAACTCAAAAAGGATAAGTCGGTAAAATACCAAACTTGATATTTAAGTTTAGTATCTTCTAGGGATGCGACACGAAGATTTTGAGAAACATCCCCACAGTCCAAAATAACCCTTACATAGAACTTTTTTCGAAAATTTTGATTTTCTCAAAAATGGATTTAACGATTTTGATTAACATTTCGTATATTAAAGATATTTACCTGACAAATAAAATGTATTTCTTGAATTTTCTGGGAATAGTCTCTGAAGACTACTTTATTCTGAATGCATTTTACTGAATTTTGCATAACTGCTGAACCGTAAGAGAAGGACAAAAAGTTACCATACAAAAAATGTAGAGCACATAAAAAAAAACAATTTATGTTATATACATTTTTTCGTGGAATTGATCGTTTTTAAAATATTCCTTGTTTTTTCTTTCAGCTTTGAAAAACTTACGTATCTTTTCTCATGCAGGGATTTATCAACTCCAATCCATACACACAAAGGGACTTCGGCTATTTTTTTCTTGATTAGCATGAAGCAAATAGAGATATAAGCTTTTTAACAATAATTTGTTTCAGATATGTAGAGAAAGCCATGTGAATGGAACACATCAGCTTTTTTCAATGATTTCTGGAGTTGTCACTTCTACAGGGCGTCCTGAGTGAGGCTCATCACTAGTGCTCGTATGTCCCATTTTAAACTCTGCAACCTACCTTTTATACATTGAATATGAAAAGGCACAGTACTGTTCATTTCGTTCTTGATTTCTTTAGTCGTTAAGCATCTCAAAAGAAGTATTTAATCATTGTTCGTTTTCCAAATCCTCTGTTTTCATGAAAAATCTAAAAGTTGTCTTGTTTAAAATTTTGTTATTCGAAAACTAAACAAGCTATTGACCTGTAACTATGGATACAAGCTAGTCTAAAGTTAAACTATACGATGCTACCGTCTAGTGGCGCCATATCTGTGCGAGACCCGGGACTTATTAGCCGACCCTCGCAAAAACCTGTCATGGAGCTATGCATCCAGTAAGCATGTCATTTGTCGGTTATAAAGGTTAAATAAAACCAGCAATAACTTAAGTTATGGAATAAAAGCAACCGAAAATCGTATTCCTGTGATGTGTGATTACATTTTGTAATTGCCGAACAAAAACTGTACCAGAAATTATTTGTCGTAAATACTGTAGATTATAAGATAACACTTTAAAGAGCAAATTAGATACGAATAATATAAACTGTAACTTAATGCATATTTTATTTTATTGAACTAACACTAAAACTATAGAAAGTAAAATAACACCTTGAAGTCCTTTTTTGCCGAATACTTTCAACATACTAAAATTCTTCATGGTTCTTAATCTGAATTGATCTGAAAGGAATGGCTTAGGCAGTTTCATATGTAGACCCTATTCAGGTGGTCACGAGTACAATTCCCGATGCCGGCCTTCCTGACCAATGTGTTTTCAGGGGTTTTCCCGGGTCGCCAGGCTAGAGTTTGGTAGTCATTACATGCCCTATGTTAATTAATATAGTAAAATGATAAACCACTTTAACCAATTAATGAAACAATTTGAGGATATTGCCCTAGAATATATTAGATTCTATATTCAATTGAAATGCCAACCGGAGGAAGACCTACAAAAATAATAAATCTTGTTGGAAATATGCTCGCAGGCTTTCACGGCCGGTGTTATTATTGGTAAAATATAACATATCCGGGCTTGTAGGCCGTGGTCGAATATTAAGATTATTAAAATAATTAAAACTTGACGTTTCGTCCTCAGCTGTGGAGGACATCTTGAGAATGAGGGTAGGCAGGAGTGGATAGCGACTACAGATTCAAGGAGCAGTGGACGGCAATATATACGGTTGGAGTAGTGGGAGGGGTGTAATTGGACTGCTGTGCTGGCCTATGCGAAGACGCTGTAAGGCAGGAATCCAGGTCTGGTTAAGCTTAAATTCGTCTTCTCTATTGAAATTATTGGGATGTTTGTATATTTCTATGGATTCTCTGACCATTCTGGGGTAGTAATGTTTGGTGGTTGCGAGAACTTCTGTTTTATTAAATAATATGTCATGTTTGTCTGGGACGAGGGCATGATCTGCAACGGCAGATTTGTCTGTATGACCGAGGCGACAGCATCTTTTGTGTTCGGCTACGCTGTTATGCTACGTTTCGTTGTGCCTATGTAAGATTCGCCGCATGTACAAGGTATTTTGTAAACCCCGGCGGTAGAGAGCGGGTCCAGTGGGTCTTTGGCAGATTTGTGAATTTGTTTTAATTTTCGTGTTGGAAGATATATTGTTTTAATTTTCTGTTTATTTAATAGTTTGCCTATTCTGTCAGTGACGCCTTTTATGTATGGTAGAAAGACTTTAGCTCTATTTTAATTTGATTTCGGGTTTTCCTTTTGAGATTTGTTAGGATGGTAAATTCTTTTTTAGAATAGCCATTATGGGCGAAGACTTGTTCTAGTGTTTAAGTTCCTTATCTAAATACTGCGGCTCACGTTCAGCCAAGGTGTTAATCACACCTCGTTTCTGTTGTGGATGATGGTTGGAGTCCTATTGATTGTAAACAGAGCGGCCGTTTGCTTCTTTTGTGACCAAAACGTCTGAAAATGGGAGGTTGTTGTCATGTACCGTCTCAATTGTAAATTGGATTTTTGGATTTATATGCAGCAAAAAAGACTGTGTTCAGCATTCCCATGGGGCCATATGGCAAAAAGATCGTGGATATATCGATACCAGCAAGTCGGCTTTTTCTTAGCAGTTTCTAGAACTGTATTTTCAAAATGTTCCATAAAATAATTAGCTACTACAGGCCCTAGCGGATTTCCCATAGCAACTCCGTCAAGTTCGAAATATTCACTGTTCCACTGGAAGTAGGTGATCGTGAGGCAATGTTTAAACAGATCCACTATATCTTTCGGGAAAATATATTTAATGTAATTTAAAACTTCAGAAATGGGCACCATTGTAAACAAAGAGGTGACATCGAAACTGACTAGAATGTCAGTTCGTTCGTAGTTGAGTTGTTTGAGTTTGTTTACAAAATCCATGGAATTCTTAATGTAGCTGCTTGTACTACCAATATAAGGCTTTAACTGCGAAACGAGGTATTTGGAAACAAAATACGTAGGAGACTGAATAGCGCTGACAATTGCTCTTAATGGAACATTATTTTTGTGGATTTTGGGCAGTCCGTATAACCTGGGTGACCTTGCCTCTGAAAGTACAAGGTGACTTTTCTTTTCATCCGGGATGGACGGAGAATATTTTATTAGCTTGTTGGTAGTCTTTAGGACTCTGATAGTAGGATCACGTGGTAGTTTTCTGTAAACAGTAGGATCCAGAATGTCACTGATCTTACGTTGGTAGTCATTTGTGTTCATAACAACAGTAGCGGATCCTTTGTCAGCCGGTAAAATGAGAATGTTATCTGTGTTGAGTTTTTTTAAAGCTTGCCGTTCTTTCATTGAAATATTTGTTTTGGGAGTGCGCGCTTTGCATACGATCCTGGTTGTCTCCATGCGTATTGCCTGGGAAGGATCATGTGGGAGCTTAGAAGACCTGCTTCTACGTTAGCTATTATCTCTTCGGTAGGGATTTTGATAGGCGTAACAGAATTTTAATATTCGACCACGGCCTACAAGCCCGGACATGTTATATTTTACCTTGTTGGAAATATTAGAACAAAAAGAAGAATTTTGCAAATAAAAAGCACAGATGAAGAATTATGTGGGCCACGGTCTATTATTGCAACATTAACATATGAAACAAACATTATACTTGATAGAGACGTAAGTAAAACCGATATAAAAATATTAAAAATAGTCGAAAATTTCAATAGGGTTTAGCAACAGAACCATGCAATAAAATTATACATGATCTTGGTGGTTCAATTTAGCATAGTTTAAAAAACTTTAACAATATTTTAAAAACGTAAGATAAAAATCGTATGTGCTGAAAACTTTAATAACATTATACGGTGTGTTTCAAAACGACACCAAAAGAAGATGTGGACCTTATCACCGTACGTGATAAGTGAATATAATTTTCAACTCTAAATTCGGCACATACAAAAACTGCCATAAAATAACCGTGGATTAGGCAGTCGTACATAACTAAATGACACGTGCCTGGCCCACTCTAATAGAGATGCCGGTTGGTAGCGAAAGTCCCATTCGCGTGGTGTTAAGGCTGATTTGATAGACACGCCGGCGCTGCATAGGTCCACCTAGCAATGGAAAACGTAGCATGTGGGTTTTGTTAGGTGTTTCGTATAACACGTTCTGAAGTTGTTTACGTATCGTATGGCAACCGTTGTTCCTTCACTGCCTAATCCCAAATGTGTGCGATTTTTAAACACACAAAAAACTTTAAATAGAGGAGTTTGAAAGTTACGATATCAAGTTTCGGACAAGTCAAAGTGTAAGCTAGTACACTGCTATCTTCGTTTGGTGCCGTTTTGAGGCAGCCTGTATATAACGGAATAGGAAAACAAGATATAACTATATAGGTATTTATACAAAGTTAAAAAACATTTTCATGTAATTACTCAAATGAGTGCGTTATTAGGAATGTCGAATTTCTGTGATATATATGAAACATCTTATGAACACTCATTCATCTTGGTAGCAAATCTACAAGACTTTGTAAGCATTGTAATAAATATTACTACAACTAATAGTGCTTTGAACAACATAAAACAACATTGAACATTCAATTTTACAATAGTTAAACTTTTCTCATACAGGAAGCAATCAGCTGTTTCATATTCTTATGTTTTTTTCCTGGCCTTGAAAACAGAACAAAATTTGAAAACAGTCGCCCCCTATTTCTGTTGTACTTATAAGGAACTGAGTTATACGACCATTTCTGGCAATGTTTATTTTGATTAGCACGAGATAGATAAAAGTAAGAATATTTGTTTGCAGAACAGAGAACATGAGACTTTTCATTATTGATATTTATTTCACCGAGGTCCAGATTCGAGATCTGTGAATATCTCAAAGCTTTGCATCCGTTGAATGTCATCAAAGATAATCCTATTACACTACGCAGTGGCAGAGAAGCCTTTACATTCACACCGTAGTTAAACTTAATTAGTTGGTTTGTTCATTCTCGGGTAAGCTATGGGCATATATTTATTTGTGAGCAGCTCAACAAAATTCAGTACTACCTTCAGCGTATACCTACGTCATCAAGGATTTTATTCTGGAAATTCAGCGCGAGATACAAAGCAATTATCGGAATGTTTAATGTATAACTGCCATCATTGCCTATTTCAAGGCCCGTTGATACCCAATATGCAATTTCCATTTAATCCATTTCATACCAATATTTATTTTTGGTGCCATTACATGCTTAAAATATTCTGTTAACAGTTTTTACTTTCTCGGACTAGTGCACAGCTATTAATAAAAATCTGATGTGTTCCATTCACATGACTTTCTCTACATCTTTGCAATTATCGTTAAATTATCGCTAAAAAGCTTATGCCTCCATTTAATTCATGCTAATTAAAAACATTATAGTCTTGCTACTTGCTTCCTTGTAAGTAGAATCGAAATAAGGGAGCACCATAGGTTAAAGTGATAGTCAGAAGCTGGTTGCTATGTGACTGAAGTTGCTTTGTTTGTATGGGCAGGAGTTGACAAATTCCTGTATGAAAGAAGTATAATTTTTTCGAAGCTGGAACCAAAAATAAGAAATGTCTCAAAAATGACCAACTCCACGAAAAAAGAATATATGACAGAAAGTGTCACCTTTATCCTGATCTACTTTTTTGTGCTGTAAGTGTTTTATATCTCTTACGGTTTACCAGTTATGCAAAATTCAAAAAAATCATAAAGAATAAAGCGGTCTTTAGAGGCTGTTCCCTGAAAATTCAAGATATACATTTTATTTGGCATGTAAATATCTTAAGTATAGGAGATTTTAATCAAAATCGTTAGATCCATTTTTGATAAAATCAAAATTTTCGAAATTTTTTTCTTGTAAAGGGTAGTTTGGGGTGGGGGATTTTCTTGAAAATCTTTGTGTCGCATCCTTGGAAGCTACCAAACCTAAATACCAAGTTTGGTATTTAACGGTCTTTTCGTTTCTGAGCTATGTTATCCACAGACACACAGACACACACACGCGCGCGCGCGCACCTTTTCCCAAAAATTGTTTTTGTTTATTCAGGGGTACCCAAAACATGTATTTCCGGCGAAATCTCATTCAAATTTTTGGGTGGCATGCAATAACTTCTCTATACACTATGTACTTAGAAGTGTAGGGAAAGTAAAAAAGTGAGTTTCAGAGGAAGGGAAGAATGATAAGGAAAGAATGTTTACGACGGTTATGTTTTTAGCCACTTCCCGTTAGTGCAGTCATGATGGAAAGTTACGTTTTGCAACTTCCACCCCACCCCCCCTATATAAGCGAGAGCAAAAAAGCAAGGTCCGCACAAGAGCCCAGAAGAAGCTCATAGCAAGATGAACGAAACGTCGGCAATCCGATGCAAGATGACGCGGCCTTTTCGGAGCTAATGAAGACACATGAATATTACTATATAGAAACGCTCAAGGAGCCGGTTTGCAGCCTCTCAGAGGATCGAGCGCTCCCAAGCGGCTGTCCATATAGTCTGGCGACTATTAATATGCCATATTGCAATTGTTAATAAATTAATACTCCTTTGCTCCTCATATAAAACCAAACGGTGAGAGTTACTTAGGGCGTCCTTATTTCTGCCCTGCCACACCACACCAACCATTAAACATAACAAGCGGCGAAGTGTGAATGAAATGTTGAAGTGGAGGGCAAACAATTCGGGGATGAAAGAAGCCACTTAGACATTCATCTAGTGGCCCCACAAAACCCCCGAAAAATACTATGAGTTAGAATAAGCGTTAAAGTAATCTTTACTCATCTGTAGCCGTATTACTGAAAACTATATGTACTGCTGAAGTCTTTGAGCAGCTCGTAGCCAAATTATCTGGTAGGGCACAATTTTAAGATTGATTAAAATTAAAACTAAATAGAATGTTATTTATGGACGCTCTTTAACTGCTACGGTTCTAAGCGTCCTATTCTATTTTGGGCACAAAACACCGCTTAATAATCCTCAGAGGCCTCTTTATCAGGCTTGAGGGTTTTTTTACGTGCCGTAAATCTACGACAGGTATCAACGAATTTACTTCCCTTATGAAGGAAGGGATTTTTACGCCTGAAAGAAAAATCAGCCGGGTTTGAACCAGCGGCCTTGAGAACCAGAGACTAGCATGTTAGCCCTAGATGACAGATGACGACAGACTAAAATTAGTGGATACTAAAAGCTATCAGTAGAAATGAAATGCTAATTTGTGTATTAGCATTAATCTTTCTGTTTGTAGATGAAGTCCATCCTTCGATCCTTAGCTTGGAAAAATACTTCCATAACTCTTTGATTTAAGTCAGAAACTGAACGAGACATTTGAACAGGAACCGTCACCTTCACTGTTTATTATATGTCACCAACATTATCAGAGAGGTGGTACTGCTGCAAATTGATTCATGGCTCTCTTAACATCTGATCCACTTGAGTTTAAGATTTCAGTCTTCAATACTACCCTACAACTTTAATAGCTTATGTATGTCAATTACAAATTTCATGATGTGTCTTTTCACCAACGAAGCTCACTTTTCTCTCACAAAATTATGGAAACTACCCTTAAAGTAAAGTAGATCGCAATCGTGATATTAATGTCTTAAACATTTTCTTTATAAGCAATTGTAAACTTTACAAACCATCGCATAGCAGTGTTTAGGATTTTCCCTCTTAAGGCGAGATTTATCACTGCGGCTTCTTTGAACGCTAACAACTGATAAATCGGCATATCGTTCTGCAGTTAATTTCACCAATTATTCTCCAGCGCTTTCGGATTATGTTTCATAACACGTGAAACACATCCGAGGCACTGTTTCACACTTATCCGTTTACTCTTACTCAGCACTCATTCTCTAAACCACTAATCACCTCTAGCAAGTAAGGTCCATTTAGTCTTTGTTCAGTACATTTTTTCAATAACTATTGGTTATTTAACCTTTTCCTGTTTTCAAGTGAAGCTTCAGCTGTATCGTGAATCTATTGCCTAGTAAACCTAGGGTAATACACAACACACTGGTTGTACGCATTGAGTGTTGGCGCGCGAGCGTACCTTGTCGTCTGCTTGGCAGGGAGGAGAGAATACCAAGTACCAACATTGTACATTTTTACCTCATAAGCTTCTTTTTGTATAGTTCGTTCGGGAAGTATATAGATCGACTTTGTTTTCAAATAAGAATACATTCAAACTTAAGAGATGTTTCTTATTATTCACTCTTACATGTGAAAATATCTTTGGCTAAATATTTTTATCAGGCATTTGACTCAAACTCTAACTTTTGCTTATTGTCGGTTCTTATTTTCTCTGTGCACATGCGCAGTAAATGACCACAAAGGCTTTCGTGTCCTAAGAGAAGCTTCCCCGCTCGACCCCTTGAAACCCGCACCAATAAGTTAACTGCATCTGAAAGCACTGAATTCTTCTGCGCGTGCGCATTGGATGACCACAAAATCGCTTGTGTCCGAAAAACGCGGCCGGTTACTATTTCCGAAAGCCATCTTCACTACATCTGTCCAGTGTGCATAGTAAGTTTAAATTTATACAAAATGCGTTATAGATTATAGCATTTTACCTAATAATATAATGCAGAAATTACTGTCTGAAATTGTTAAGGCACGTGCCCCTGTGCCCCTAAAGGCCGCCACTGCTTTCAAATGAAAAACTTGTTCTACGTTCCGACAAACAAGGTTTGTAATGCGAAAAGGATCGTTCTACTTCACATTAATTGATCGGGGCATATTTGAAATATTTTATCAGTTTCGTATCATATCACAAAGCAAATAGATTTTCTTAGCATTTAAAAGTGCAGCTTGTAAGTGATATATAACATTGAAACCTACATCCTTTTCAATTACATTTTTCAGTTTCATCTTTATTTCAGGTAGGATGCTCGTGGATTGGTAGATATCCGTCTTGACAGTTCTTACACATGCCGCACAGATTCAGTTCAGCTCCATACCTCCGGACTGCAACAGTGTGATAGTTGTGGGTAACTTTTTGAACTAATTTGCGATCAATAATATATTTCTGTGAAGCTTTTTGTTACTGGACGTTTGACAGTTTGTATACTAGAACTGCCATCGATTTCTAAATAAGTATACGAATAAGAACACTGTTAGAAAATTTACTATGGTTGTAAAACAGATTGATTTCTTATCACATTTGAGTAGAGCAATGATGTTATTAGAACGACTTTCTTGCTACTCACGTGGTTTTGTGTTTTGCAGTGATAGTTGTTTTGCAGTAATGGGTTGCACTCTACGTTGACCTTTGTTTGTGCAAGTGACACCGCATGTTATTGCCAATCTGGCCGCTCTTACTCCGCATAAGGAAACTGATACGAACTTCCTAGCTCTGGTATTGACCTATAGAAATCTACTTCATCAACTACACTAATGTCTTACGCATGGTGTAAACAGGGCACTGAGCCATGAGGCACTTAGACAAACTTGTGGCTCAAGATATGACTCGTTTTAGAAGACGGCGGTCCCCAGATGACATAGTTGGTAGAGAAATTTATGTATTCCACCCAAAGATTCCATACCGAGGTTATACCGGAATTAAACATTTTGAGGACATCTGAAAATAATGAAAGAATTTTCAGAAAAAGGTCCGTATTTGAATTTGTAAGTGTTTGTGTGCATATATGTATATGTGAAGAGAATATCTCAAAAAATAGAAGTCGCTTAAAAACCAAAATCTGGTATTTAATTTCAATATCTTCTAAGT
Source organism: Hymenopus coronatus (assembly GCA_030762935.1). NCBI lineage: Eukaryota > Metazoa > Arthropoda > Insecta > Mantodea > Hymenopodidae > Hymenopus > Hymenopus coronatus. The sequence continues at coordinate 15,373,461 of CM060885.1, read as the reverse complement.
ATGGGACACAAAGATTTTCAGGAAATCTCCCACTCCAAACTAGTCTGTGTATGGAAGAATTTTAGGCATTTTAACTAAACTTCGCTATATTAAAGATATTCGCATCGCAAATAAAATGCTTTACTTCAGAGAACTACCAAACGCACATTTTGTGGCGTTATTTTAATCAAAATTGTTAGTCATTTTTGAGAAAGTCGAAATTTTCGAAAATAGTTCCATGTAAAGGGTAGTTGGGGGGGGGGGTTGTCTGGAAAATCTTCGTGTCGCATCCTTGGAGGATATCAATCTTAAATACCAAGTTTGGTATTTAACGAACTTTTCGTTTTTGAACCTTGCTACCCACAGACACAGACACACACAGACAGACACACACACGGACATTTTTATAAAAATGTTTTTTTTTGGATTCAGGTGGTGTCAAAACAGTGAAATCTCTGTATCGAATTTTAGATTGCAATGCAATGTCTTCTCTATACACTAAGTACATAGTACGTATAGAGAAAGTAATTAATACACTAGTACAGACTGCTCCATCTCTAATACCTACCAAAAGCGCACCGAGTAATTCGCGATACCAGGGAATCTAGCTTTAACATGCAATACGGCGCAGCATTGAAAATATGGTATCGTCACGACTGGATCAAGTATTGGAAATGAATACGAGCATTGTGGTGTGACGTATTGACTACCACGCTCCCTCCCAAGCTGTGCTCCGAGTTTTATGACTGAGCACGCGCGTGAGCTCTCGCTTAGTCTTGAGTCGAGTTCGAAATGGAATAACCAGCATTGCAGAATGTTTTATAATTGCGAAAGTATAAATTTCTTGCCACATGATTTTATCAATATTAGGAGTCAGGTTTGTGGAACTCAGTCTTAGTACAGATGTAAATGGCAATATTGTCAATATTAGGATTCAAGTTTATGGAAATAAGTCTTAGTACAGATGTAAATTGCAATATTTTCAATATTAGGACTCAGGTTTATGGAAATAAGTCTTAATACAGATGTAAATTGCAATATTGTCAATATTAGGACTCAGGTTTATGGAAATAAGTCTTAGTACAGATGTAAATTGCAATATTGTCAATATTAGGACTCAGGTTTATGGAAATAAGTCTTAATACAGATGTAAATTGCAATATTGTCAATATTAGGACTCAGGTTTATGGAAATAAGTCTTAGTACAGATGTAAATTGCAATATTTTCAATATTAGGACTCAGGTTTATGGAAATAAGTCTTAATACAGATGTAAATGGCAATATTGTCAATATTAGGATTCAAGTTTATGGAAATAAGTCTTAGTACAGATGTAAATTGCAATATTTTCAATATTAGGACTCAGGTTTATGGAAATAAGTCTTAATACAGATGTAAATTGCAATATTGTCAATATTAGGACTCAGGTTTATGGAAATAAGTCTTAGTACAGATGTAAATTGCAATATTGTCAATATTAGGACTCAGGTTTATGGAAATAAGTCTTAATACAGATGTAAATTGCAATATTGTCAATATTAGGACTCAGGTTTATGGAAATAAGTCTTAGTACAGATGTAAATTGCAATATTGTCAATCTTAGGACTCAGGTTTGTGAACTAAGTCTCAGTACAGATGTAAATTGCAATTTTGTCAATATTAGGACTCAGGTTTGTGGAACTAAGTCTTAGTACAGATGTAAATTGCAATTTTGTCAATATTAGGACTCAGGTTTGTGGAACTAAGTCTTAGTACAGATGTAAATTGCAATTTTGTCAATATTAGGACTCAGGTTTGTGGAACTATGTCTGAGCTCAGATGTAAATTGCAAATCATTTCCTTGATTTCACAGAGTTTTCTTCTTCCTTCGAGCGTTAGACATTATTGTTAGTAGCAACATATATCTTAATGCCATCGTTTTAGGTCTTTCAATATTTCTTTTTCCTAAAATAAAAGGATGGTCTCTATATCCACTCTTTGTACGTGGTTTATCACACGACTTTTATATTCTCATATTTCAAGTGATCTAACTGCTACATATTTGGCGTGTGCAGATATCCTTTACTGCGTTAAAAGAGGTGCAGAACTCAACGGGGATATTTCAAGTTAAAGCATGCCAGTTGAGAACTGGGAGTGAGCGACCTTTGTTTTACCCCTCATAATGAATGCGACGCACTCACAGTCTCCGCTGATATCAAGACGAGGTCACTCTAGCCAGTACTCCACTGGCAGGGTTTAACTTGAAATAGTCCCATTGAGTTCTGCCACTCTTTTATATTCGCTCGCATAGCTCGAGCAAGTTTTTCTAATGCTTTTAATGCAACTCCATGACTCGGTTTTTTTTTTGTTCTTTTTTTTTAAATGCAGTTCCGGAGTGTGATCGGGACTCCGGCGCTGTATACCCTACTTTTTATTTACCTAATTTGTTTGCTTTGATTACTGTATTTCTGTTTTACTTTTTACACACACATACACAAACATATAACACCCATGCCCTAGGCGGGACTCGAACCCACGATCCCCTGCGCTGCGAAACACCAAAGCTAGACGCTTTGGCGAGCGCGGCCATGGGGGCCGGCCGGTCTTGGGCTATGCAGCATCGTTTAGTTGTCTGACTTATTCTGCCAGCTTCCTCGCTTTAGTCAACTGTTAGGAAATTTAGGAGAGTTAGTAATATTGGCTCCCGGGTACTCGCGCCATTTTCCTTGAAGATTGTAATCTATTTGCTATATTTGTTGTTCTTAAATGTTAAAATGCGGCGTTTTCCTCAATTTCTGCGAACTGAAGCTGAAACTCAGGATACAATAAATAAGGTTCTGGAAAATTCCGATTCCGTGGGAGAGATTTTTGATTTTTCAATAAATGAAGTGCAAGCTGCATTAAGTAGATATTTTCAAATTCATTTTTGATACTTGTTGTACATTTAAAATAAAATATTAATACAGAAGCTATGACTATTTTCTTATTTGCTGAGTAATCCTTGAGAACCATACTTTTAGATTGTACCAAGACATTTTAGCAGATTTTATTCATGTACTGTAATAATAATTATTCAAAATAGGTGTAAAACCTTGGGTTTCTTGGCTCCTCAACTAAAGAAACATCTGGGCTTCAATGGGTTAACACACACATCAAATACGGGACAGTTGGTCCCTGGTAAACGTAGATCCCAGGTTAGTATAAGATATTCGGGAAGAGCCTTAAATAACTTTGTCCTAAACTTCCCTCACTGCTTGATAGCTTCAATTCTGACATGATTGATGCAGAATTGCTTGTCAGAAGTAGACAACTCACAGATGGAAAGGTTTAAATACACCGTTTATTGAAAGAACATAATGACACAGTTTTCCCATGTAGCAGTAGTAATATTTTATTTTATTAAGTTTACAGTACTACAATATTTGCGTCACAGAGTCGCATGGGTAGGGTGAGCGTTCATGTTGTCTAAAAATACTTGAGTTTAAAATATTACCTACATATATATTTTATATATCTTAACATGATTGGAAACACACACCCACAGGCAGACACAAACCATACACATACACGTGCACACACAGACACATACACACGCTCGCGCGCTACGGCAACAGAACCACAGAACAATAAAAGAAAGAACACTCTGATATCACGCACACACACACACACACACTTGCACTCACAACTACACCACGTATTCACACATATAGATTACTCAAACAGCAAATATGTCTTTACAATATTTGCACAAATATTTTATCTCTTAGTGCACGAACTTCCATTAAATATATGCCCCAGGCTTGGCCAGTTTTGGCTCTTTAGAATCAAATCCCAGAATGCTGTCCTTCATCTTTTCCCATGTTATTGTACAACCATTTTATAAAGAACTGGGTTTGCTGAATCAAATTATATTCTATTCGCTCTTAGGTTGATCCACGCCACAACAGACCCAGTGGCCTGTTCACCGTGGTACAACACAAAAGTAATATGCGCAGGGAAGTAATCCCGTGCCAATAATGTAAATTTCAGAAGGAATTTGATTTTAAATGATATAATATTCTGCACAAATACCTAAGAATTTAATTAACGCTGTAGCCGTTAAAGAGAGCTACAAAACCCAGCATGCAATTCACGTAAGTCACCTTATATTCGAAATATTGTTTACAACAGTTGATGTATGCTGCTGTTTAGAATCATGGAGAATGGTCGCCAGAATTTGCTCTGAGTTACGTAAAACATAAGGTGATAAACCATTAACTATTGGTGAAGAAACAATAATATTGAATTTGAAGTGAAATTTCTTCTTGTAGACTGTGGTCGAAAAGTAGGATTTGCTCCTGGTGTTTCGTTCAAAACTGTGTTGAACATCATCAGAGAACCTGACGGCTCGGCCAATCCCGGAAGAAATTTCACTTCAAATGGACGCCGGTCGTGAAAGCCTTAGTGCATACAATGGTATTGAGTGTTTATTATGAATCTAGTGAGAAAGGCCTATTCACTTCCCGTACAAGAAGTGGTGAAATAAACTCTTGAGTTCACCGGTGTTTCGGCTACAAGTATAAATAAACAGTGCTCGTAAAAATACATAAAAAAGCAGAATCAGAAAAAGTTGTTGCACCCGGGAAAAAAGGAAGCGTGTGAAATATGTGATACAAGGATGAGACGATTTTGTGAATACAATTCGCGTAACAGTGCACATTTTCTTTTCTAAACCTGATCCGCTAACAGTTCTGCAGCAAGTTGATGCCGATTCAGATTTTCCGAATTTCAGAAAAAAACACATTTTATACTATTGTGTATGCAATTAGGGTTGAATTTCTCAAAACAGGCCGAAATATAATACATGAATATGGCATATCGGTTGTTTTCTTTGGCTCATTTGTTTTAGAATTGCATGTGCACCCATTTATTTTGTTGTAACAAGCAATATAACCAACCACCTTTAACAAATAACAGAATATGCTAGTCACCGTTTAAGATGTCCGATTAAGGGCTCAATGCATTCCACACGTGGTTGTGAAAGTATCACAATATTTGTGACACGAATGGCGGAAGATTACATTATAACGTTGCACTGGGATTTGTTTTGGCGCGGATCAACTTAAGGGTGAATAGATCATAAGTAACCTGCGTCTGAGGTAAGCAGGTTAATTCATAGCTTTGTCAACACAATTGTTCACCCGGAATATCTCAGCCACTTTTACACGGTTACCCAGTTTTCATCAGCCATTTACTGTTGACCTAACCTCAGTTATCTATATTTTCAAGAGTAGAGTAGGCATGTGTGATGCAATCTCAAGAAGCTATGTACATAACATAATAACGATAGGGAGCAGGAAGGGGGGCCTACCTGAGAGTACGTATATACATACGATCAATATGCCATACCGCACGCGCTCTCACTTCGCTAATGAGAAGTACGACTTGGATTACCAACCGGAACTCCATTAATGCTTTATGGCTGTCGAGAGGAACTCAAGGCAGCAAAAAACAGCGGTTCCCGCTAAATAATTTATTATTAGAAACGTATCATTCTATTTCTTTTTCTTCTTCTTAGTCCACACATTCGGTATCAACAATTATGTTGACTATGTTGAGTAATATGGTTTAAGTTTTAATGTGACTACTCGAATCAAACTGAGTTTAAAGTCTATAAAAAATTCCGAAAGAAAATAGGGAAGTTAAACTTCCACTTAGCTATAGTAGTACGTCCTATACAAATTTCTGAAAACTTTGAAAGAGATTGTAATATAATTGATATAAATTCTTACTGAATTATTCCAATATTATTTTTGATATAGCATGGCATGATCTAAACATCATCTCGAGCTTTAATGCTTTAATGCATCCTTTTTCACAGCTTTAGTCCACCTTTTAACAAGGGCATGCATTCCTGTGTGTTAAAATGCAGTCTTGCTTCCGAAGTCATTGACGAACTGATTTCTTCGAGGTCTCTGCATCTGGATGGTTAATCCTGCAATGAGCTTCCTTATCCCTCCAAATTGAAGCACTGCAAATGTTCCAAGGCTATTGTTTTTCGTGTCTCCTTATTCTGCTCGGTTAACATTCGGGGTAACCACTCGGAACACACTTTTGAGTAGCCCAGTTCTTGAATTATTGCCATTACACTGCCTTTACTGAGAGACGTAATGGAACACAATTCATCCGTTGTTGTCCGCTGGTCAGTTTGAATGATCTCATCCACTCGCTCAATGTTGGGTAGAGTCACTGCAGTCACCGGTCTGCATCAGCCAACATGTTGGGCCCTCAACTTCATTACAATGACGAACCCATCTTCTAACCGCGCTGACATTCACTGTCACAACACCATACATCTTCCACATTCAAGAATTCAATGACAGAATGCTGCCTAATACGACGTCAGCCATTTTGCAACAGGAATCAGTGCTGCCACTGATAGAATTGTTCATCCGAACTAGCTGCTAACGCATGTGGATAAATATAAAATGAACACGTGCATCTTGGACATCCCAAAGAGATATTAAAAGTATCAAACCATTTCCAATATAATGTATATGTAATGTTAATTTGGAAATCAGCTAGGTACATTTTTTACAATACTGTAACAGAGAGTGGTGGCATCTCTTATTAGGGACAGGTATCTCTGGAAGGTGTCTCTTATGACGAATAACTTGAACAGAATCATGTGATTGCTGCGCTGGAATACTTGTACACCAGGTTCAACTAAAGGTACTAACTAGAAGTTTAGGTTTACAAGTTCACAGGTTTACCTCGGTTATCTTTAGGTGAACTTTGATTGCTCAAAACTGATATCTAAACAGAACGCAGCCCCCTCTTGTGATTCTATGAATGCATAACATTCTTACGACATACTGAAATTTCAGTATCATCCTTTCACAAATAAAGTTTAAGCATAAAATGGTGCATATACTGGTTACCTAGTTTTAAATAATCATCACAACTATTAGCATTAGCTTTACATGATCGTTGCTTGATAAGCTCCATTCTTAATAGATCCGCAAGATAAGAGTTTCGAATATCTTTGCTTGACAGGTTGTAAAAGCCGTTGAAAATTCTATTTTATTGGTCTTCATCCTCTGCTTCAAAATGTCTATAGCTTACATCTGAAAACAAGGTTAGGTCCACTAAAAATAGCCATGACAAACAAACAGTAACCACAACAAAGGTTTATGCAATAATAATAATAGCAATGATAATAATAACAACAATTACTGAAGAAAGAACTATCCAATCAGAAGTTTAACTTCGAATTCAGTGGTAAACCTTTATTGACCTGCAATTATCATGAGCTTTCTTTCCAAAATAATTGACGTGTTCTGGTCCCATAATCTTCCTTGCCACATTTCTTTTCTGTATTTCTTTTTTCTCCTCTTTGACCACTACACGTATTGCTGCGTGAATAATTATCCGAAGCAATTATCTGGTCGTTAAAGCAACAGTTTCAGGCTATCACAGTGCTAATGCTACATGGTCGTACTATGGTCCACGAATAACAATGTTGCCAAAAGGAACACAAAAGGGACACAAATATTATTCTTGTAATAAACAGCCAGGATAGCGATTATTTTTGTTGAATCAGGAAATTTTCATTGTATTTTTTTTCTAATGTTTCATTTGTGAAGGAACTATCTATTAAATGTTAGGTTATTGACTGTAGGTTTATCATTTTATTTCATTAAATGCATCACTTCATACTTCCAGACTCTGTGGGGAATAGGGAATTAATCTGGATAAAGCAAAATCCCCCAGCCGGGAATTGAACCCGGTAAAGAGGTCAGCTAGCTGGTCCCTCGACAGTCACTGTGTTATAGGGTCGTTTTTATACCTTAAGGAAATTTGGAATGTAAGATTAAAATTGACTTTTACACCAGTTATAATAGTGACTTGTTTTCCTCGTATAAAACTATACCTTTCATTGTTATGTAAATCATTTTTTCTTTAAATTCATTTGTATAATGATACTTATTAATTTTTACATTTTTAAAAATTATATTAAAATTCAAGATTTAGTGTTAATGAGTTTACAAACACATCTATAATTTCATATTTTTATATCTACCATTAAATACTGTTGACAATTATTAATTTTTGTATTTTTCAAAACTTTTTACTTTCTCTAGCACCATATGTACAATGTACATAGGGATAGAGAAGGTATTGTAATGCATCCAAAAATTCGACCGAGATTTCACCGGAAGTATATGTTTTGGGGTCCCCTGAGTCCGAAAAAAACATGTTTAAAAAAAGGTCCGTGTGTGTGTGTGTCTGTCTGTGTGTGTGCGTGTGTCTGTTGACAGCATAGCCCCAAAACGAAAAGACCGTTAAATACCAAACTTGGTATTTAGGTTTAATATCTTCCAAGGATGCGACACGCAGATTTTCAAAAAAAAATCCCCCCACCACAAACTACCATTTACATAGAGAAAATTTCGACAATTTTGATTTTCTTAAAGTGGCTCTAACGATTTTGATTAAAATCCCGTATTTTAAAGCTATTTATGTCCGAAGTAAAATGTATATCTCGATTTTTTGGAAATAGCCTCAGAAGACTTCTTTATTCTGGATGATTTTTGTTGAATTTTGCATAACTGCTAAACCGTAAGAGGTAGAAAAACCGCACTACATAAAAATGTACCTCATGACAAAACACACTATTTTTGACCTTTACGTTTTTGTTGTGGAGGTAACCGTTTTTGAGATATTCCTTGCTATTGGTTTCAATTGTGAAATACTTAAACTTTTCTCACACAGAAAGTGTCTGTTTTTCTTTTGTTTTACTCTTGGCCAAGCAAAGAAGTGATTTGCAATGACAATCGCATAACGATAGCTTTTAAAACATTTGAGAATCACTTTAGCATAGTGCATTCCCTTATTCCCTTTTACTTATAAGGATCTAAGTAATAACATTCTGCTAACATATATCTTGATTAGCATTGTGTACAAAGAGGAATAATCTTTTGTAGGAGTTTTGTAAAGCAGCTAGAGAAACTCATGTGAGTGTAACACATCAGATTATTGTTTTTTAAATGTAATAATTTATTTCTAAAATTAGAACATTATTTGATTTTTTTTTTTTTTTTTTTACTTTTGAGAGACATTATAAAACATTTGGAAAAAAGTAGTAAAACATTACATCCTGTGAAGCATTTGGAGAAGAACAACATTTGCGAGAAACAAAAATTAAATTTGGGCTTGCATATTAATCAGCATGTGACTGTCCAGTTAAACAAAGTGGGTAAAACGAGATATGTTCTTAAAGTTTAGAAATCCTGTTATTTTATTATGAAAACATATTTTAATTTTTCACAACTTTTGGTCAAATGCATGACTTTAAGGGCACAAAATAGTCTGAACTTACGGAAATTATACCTTAAATGGATTTAATTACCACTGCTCTTAAAGTATTCAATTGTTTTTCTAGAAATTTGTATGAATTATTCCATAAATCATAGCAAATATGTCAAGTGGTTGTTTGTATCAATATATTATGTGGTTGAGGCTATAAAAATTATTTCAATCAGCAGAAAAGTAATAAAGCTTAGTCTTAAAACATGTCAGTTCATCTACATTTTTCTCTGATACTACTTGCAACACATAATTACACTTTTGTATGCTTGTTCTTAGTATAATCAGTTATTTTCTGAGCCTCATTTATTTAGCTATGATACAAATTCAGTACAAATTAAAAAATAAGTATATTTGAAAATTCAAAAAAGTGAAAATGTGGAAAATTTGCAATGTTGCTTTCTTAATATGATCGATATATATTATAACACCACGATTGTGTTTACAAAATTCAACAATGTGTTGTATATATGTGCTGAAAATATCAGCTTTCCAGCTCTCATAGTTTCTGAGAAAAAGGTAAACAAATATCCAAAAATGGTGTCTTGACAAAACTAATTTAGAGATACAAATGCTCTAAAAAGGGGCATTGCATAACAGCTTAAAACAAATGCAGACTAGCATTTAAATTATATTTAAATTGATTAAAATCCTCTAAACCCCCAAAAAGTTTCTACACATTTTCTGAAAATAGAAATAGTAGAGGTTTTATTACTGTCTAAAACAAAAAATTTTATCTCTTTACCATTTCGTAGTAGGTACCTAGTCTCCTTAATCGCATAACTAGCGAAATTTGAAAAGAATTGTTTTGTAATGAACCCTTCAAATCCGATTTGTGTTTCTTAGTGTAAGGTAAGCTTACACACTGTTTCTAATGCATTGTGTGCAAGTGACTTGTCTCTGAGTTCTAATATCACTTCCCCTCCCTTGCTCCCCCCCCCACTTCTCGTTTCTACTCTCTTGCGCACATGGAGTGTCAGGACTATTTACACGGACTTTAACTCAGACCGTCTGGGTAGAATACCTCATACTCCAGTACATATTTAAGGACATGCGTCGCAATATTAATAAGCATAACAATTTAAACACTGTATTAGCCCCAATAGGTATTTTATGACCAAAATTACTTACAAAATTCTACGTGTTCCATTCACATGACTTTCTCTACATCTCTGAAACGAATTATTGTTAGAAAGCTATTTACTTCATGCTAATCGAGAAAAAATTAGCATAAATCGTCTTATCTTATTACTTGATTCCTTGTAAGTAGAAACGAAATATGGCAGTACCATAGGTTAAGGTTACAGTCAAAAGCTGGTTGCTATGTGCTTGAAGTTGACAAATTCCTGTAAGAGAAGAGTATACGTTTTTTAAAGCTGAAACCAATAACAGGAATATCTCAAGAACGATCAACTCAACGAAAAAGTGTATATGGCATAAATTGAGTGTTTTAACGTGCTCTACATTTGTTGCGTGGTAAGTGTTTGTCCTTCCTTATAGTTTAGCAGTTATTCAAAATTCCGTAAAATTCATCCAAAATAAAGTAGCGTTCACAGGCTATTCCCAGAAAATTCAAGATATATGTTTTATTTGTCTTTAATACGTCTACAACATTTTAATAAATATCGCTAGAGCTATTTTTGTGAAAATCAAAATTTGCGAAAAAAGTTCCATGTAAAGGTTAGTTGCAAGTGGGGGATTTTCTTGAAAGTCTTCGTGTCGCATCCTTGGAAGATACCAAACTTAAATACCAAGTAATGTATTAAACGGTCTTTTCGTTTTTGAGCTATACTGTCCACCGACACACCCATACATATACACACAGACCTTTTTCTAAAATTGCTTGTTTTTTATTCAGGGGGCCCCAAAATATTTATTTCTGGTAAAATCTCGGTATCAAAATTTTGGGTGGAATGCGATAGCTTTTCTACACACTATGTACATAGTAGTTGTAGAGAAAGTAAAACTTTATTGTGTTACATTCAACTGCTTTCTTTACCTGTTCTGCAAACAACGTGTTCTGCAGTAGATTAATCATTTACTACCTCCTGCTAATCGATAAACATTAACAGAAATAGTCTTGTTTCTTGCTTCCTTGTATGAATAAAGGAAATAAGGGGATACCCAAGTTTAAAGTGATAGTTAAATCTATTAAAAGCTGATCTATATGTGAAAAGATTGATATTCTGCTCTCTATGCATGGCCAGGAGTATAACAAAAGAGATGCAAACCGAATGACAACTACGCGTTTGAGAAATACATAAATATTGCAACATTGAAACCAATAACAAGAAATATGTCTGTTATTGTTAATTCTACAAAAACTGTATATGACAGACATTGTATGTTATAATGACATACATTTTTTGTGTGGCAAACTTTATGTCCATCTTTTAGGTTTACCACTTTGCAAACGTCATCCAATATGAAGACAGCTTCAGAGTATATTCCGAATAAATTTAAGAAATACGTTTTATATGTTTTATAAATATATACAGCATTTTCACCAAAATAGTTAAACATTTTGAGAAAATCGAAAATTTTAAAAAATTTTCCGTGTAAAGGGTAGTTTGGGGTAGAGAATTTTCTTGAAAATCTTCGTGAAGACAAAAACTTATATAAACGTTAACTTTGTGTGCTATTTACAGACATACGACATTCGTACATTGCCCCGTGTCTGTTCCCATTTTACCCAAAGGCACATACGTGGATCGTTACTCAAGGTTTGAGCAGAGGGAAAAGGTACCCTTATAGGATATAAAAAAAAAACAATTAAATTTCACCTTTCAAGGTTTAATGAATACTAATCTCCAGCACAACGGATGCAATAAATTACCTAGTTAAATTAATTAAATTTCAGAGCAATAATAACAATTTTTCTCGATTAGCATGAAGTAAATAGAAGCCTAAACTTTTTAATAATATTTTTGAAGAGATGTAGAGAAAGGCATGTGAATGGAACACATGAGTTTTTTATCACCGGTCATCCAAATATGTATTTCCTGTGAAATATCAGTATACAATATTTAGGTGGAATGCATACTTTGTCTATCTACTATGCACAGTGTATTAGAGAAAGTAAAAAAATCAATTAAAAATTTATAAAATCGTGTTTTTCATCAAGTGATTTCCTTAAAAATCTGATGTTACACTTGCATAACTTTCTCTAGCTACTACTACAAACTTCTTACAAAAAACAGTTCTACTTTCAACACCATGCTAACCGAGATAAACATAAGCAGAATTTCATTACTTAGTTCCTTATGAGTAGAAGGAACTAAGGGAATGTACTAGGATAAAGTGATAGTCAAATTTTTTAAAAGCGATAATCATTGCAATCGCTTATTTTCTTAGCCTGGAGTAGAACAAAAGAAAAACGTACACTTCGTCTGAGAAAAGTATAAGTACTTAACAATTGAAACCAATAACAAGAAATACCTCGAAAACGGTAAGTTCCACGAAAAAATGTATGACATAACTTGTGTATTTTAACAGAATCTAAAGTTTTGTATGGTAAGTTTTTGTCTATCTGTTACTAGTTATGCAAAATTAAGAAAAATTCATACGGAATAAATAAATGTTTAGAAGCTATTCCCAGAAAATTCAAGATATACATTTTACTTGTGATAAAATATGTGGTATTTTAATGAAAATCGTTAGAGCCAGTTATAAGAGAAACAAAATTTTTGAAAATTTTTCCATGTAAAGGGTAGTTGGGGTGGAGTGGTTTTCGTGTTGCATCCTTGGAAGATATCAAACTAAAATACCAAGTTTGGTATTTAAGCGCCTTTTCGTTTTTGAGATATGCTGAACACAGATACACACACAGACAGACGACACACACATGCCACACACACACGGACCTGTTTCTGAAAATGCTTTCTTTGGATTCAGGGGGTCCTAAGACATGTATTTCAGGTGAAGGCTCGACATGGAATTTTTGGGTGGAATACAATACAATAAATTGTACATAGGGGCTAGAGAAAGTAAAACAAATTGATTGTACTATAGGTTAGAGTAGTTAATCTCAAGTTGATTGTAGTGATGCGGTAACTGAGCCAATAAGACCCCAATTGTTTAAACGTAGCAGTCAAGAGACTGTATCTTTAATGTTTGGACAAGAGCAAGATCAACACAAAGCCCATTTGGTTACTGGGCACTGCGATTTCGCGTGTCATTAAATGGAACGCCTGCTGCTAATGACAAGGGATCAACCTGTTTCAACAGCCTCATGCTTTCAATGCTCACTGAGTTAACCTTCCATTGAAAACTGTTACAATGCACACAAGAGAATTGTGTTTCCTCGATATGTGGAACTGAAGGCAATCTCTTATATGCTGTCCATATCGGGCGGCTATTCTTGTATATCTAAGTTACTAACTGTCATATGTTCTAAAAGCTGGCTTTTATTTTCTTTGCATGGGCTATGGCCTATGTGTATAGTAAATAGAGAAGGTATTGTAACCCATCCAAAATTTTGGTATCGGGATTTTATTATGAGGTCCTCTGAATAAAAATACTTTACAATATTGTGTGTGTGTGTTTGTGGACAGCATGCGTGTGACAGCCCGGGTAGTTGTCCTTCGTTTCGCATCTCTTTTGTTTTACTCATGGCCATACATAGAGAACAGAATATTAAATTCTTTCACATATAAATCAGCTTTTTAAAGATTTGACTATCACTTTAACTTTGTGTATCCTTTTATTTACAAGAAAACAAGAAATAAGACTATTTCTGTTAATGTTTGTTGATTAGCAGGATATAGGTAAATGAGTAATCTACTGCAGAGCTCTTGTTTGCAGAAAAGACCGCTAACTACCAAATTTAGTATTTCAGCTAAGTATCCTTCAAGTATGGGACATGAAGATTTTCAAGAAATCGCAACCAAACTATTCTTTACATAGACGTTTTTCTAAAAAAAAAAAAAAAAAAAAAAAAAAAAAAAGAAAAAAAAAAAAGCCTTAACGATATTTTACTAAAATGCCGTATATTAAAAAATGACATTAAAAGGTAAAATAAATATTTTTAATTTTCTGGGAATAGCATCTGAAGACTTCTTCATTCTGGATGAATTTTGCATAACTGTAAAGTAAACAAGAAATGTGACGGTAACATAGAGGTAGCGAGTTCGTATCCCGCATACAGGATTTTGGGTCTTTAGGAATGTTGTGGAGATGTGGGTGCCCAGATTATTATCGAACTCATCTATTCATTTTGTTCGGTCTTTTCTGCCGTCGAACACACATGCATTCCTCCTAAACGTTTTACTCTTAAGTTACGCTTTACTCGACCGCGCCTATCATTACTTAATACTTTTGGTGCAGTGACTTTGTCCGTATTCTGGTCCTTATTAAATTAACACTATTACCGTCACAATCAAAGTCTCCACCCCGTACCCAAACATTACATCGTACCTCCGCGAATGTTCCATGCCAAGTGCAAAAGTGTCGCTTAACCAGCAAGAGAACCGTTTATCTCTGTGTTATGTTCACCGTTGGACAGTGTAACCTCACCTCTTCAGTTCAATTTCCTTCCCTTAACGGTACTATCCTACCTTAGTCGCTTGTCAGCTCGTGAAAACTGTTTGTCCTGGGCTTCTTGGACGTGTTTCACAATATTTCTTTCATTCTCAATATACATTTTTCCTCTCTTAGTATCATTTATATTAGATGGACTATAATTTATATCTCCCTTTTAGCTAACTTTCAACCCCGTGAAACGACATGTATTGTATCAAAATGTAGATCTCGTTAAAACACACAATTTATGTTATATCGTTAACCGTTTCCGAGTTATTCCTTGTTATTAGCTTCAATTTTAAACTAATTCTACTTTTCTTAAAATGGAAGTTATATTTCCTTTCATCTCTCTTATGTTTTACTTCTGACCATACAAAGAGAAACGAATTTCAGTTGTTTCGCAAAGGCACCACTTGTGAGAGACTTTGTAGAGAAAGAGAATAGAATAGAACACATCATATTTTTACTTTCTCTAGGAAATATGCCAAAGTACATAGTAAACATAGAAGGTATTCTATTCCATCCTAATATTACATAAGAGATTTCACCGGAAATATGTTTTAAGATCCCTTGAATAAAAAAATATCACTTTTATAAAAATTTGATGTGTTCTATTTACTCAGCTTTCTCTAGCTGTTCAATACAGAAACCATTATTAAAAAAATTAAATGTTATCTACATGATGCTAATCAAGATAAGCATTAGCAGAATTTGTATAATTACCTGCTTCCTTGTAATTAGAAGATAAATATGGGGAATACACCAGGCTAAAGCGATATTCAGATCTTTTAAAGGTGGTCGCTATGTGAAACAATTGAGGTTCGGTTCGTTTTGCATAGCCAGCAGTAAAACAAGGAAGAGGAGACGAAAGTTTGGTAATTTAAAGCTGAAATCAATAATAAAGAATATCTCAAAAACGGTCGTCTCTAAAGAAGAGCGTAAATGACAAATGATATATTTTAATGAAATTCCCATTTTCCGTTTTGTAAGGCTTTGTCTATCTCTAACGCTTTAATAGCTATACAAAAAACTCTGCAGAAGAATAAGAAGGTCTTCAGGGGCTATTATCAGAAAATTAAAATACACATTTTATTTGTGATGTAAATATATTTATTGTACAATACCCTTTTTAAAAACTTTTCCATGTATAGGGTAGTTTGTGGAGGGAGGATTTTCTTGAAAATGTTCATGTCGCATCCTTGAAAGATACCAAAGTTAAGTACAGAGTTTGACATTTTACCGACTTTTCGTTTTTGGGTTATGGTGTTCAAACACACACATCACACACATACACACACATACACACACATACACACACATACTCACACACATACACACACATACACACACATACACACACATACACACATACCACATACATACTCACATACACACATACACACATACACACACATACACACACATACACACATACACACATACTCACATACACACATACACACACCACACACACATGCACACACATACACACACATACACACATACACACATCACACACCACACACACATACACACACATCACACACCACACACACATACATACACATACACACATCACACACCACACACACATACACACATACACACACATACACACATACACACATACACACATACACACACATAAACACACATCACACACATCACACACCACACACACACACACCACACACACATACACACATCACACACCACACACACATACACACACCACACACACATCACACACACATACACACGCATACACACCACACACACATACACACACATACACACACATCACACACCACACACATACACACACACCACAGACACATACACACACCACACATACACACACATATACACATACACACACATACACATACCACACATACACACACATGCACACACATACACACACACCACACACACATACACACAACACACACATACACATAAACACAAACACACATACCACACACACATACACACACCACACACACACACCACACACACACACACACACACACACAATACATATGTACGGACCGTTTTCTATAAATGCATTTTTTGGACTCAGGAGACCTCAAAACTGTATTTCCACCATCCAAGTTTTGGACACAATACCTTCTGTAGCGATTATGTATATTTTATGTACCTACTACAGAGGTGCTAAAGAAAATAAAAAGGTCGGAGTGTGTCTGTAGACAGTTTAATCCAAAAACATTAAAAACCATTAAATGCCAAGTTGTTAATTTATGATTAATATCTTCCAAGGATGCCACGCGAAGATTTTTAAGAAAATCGCCCCCCCCCCTTAGCTACACTTTACACAGAAATATTTTTGAAACTTTTGATTTTCTTAAAAATGGCTTTAACGATTTTGATTAGTACACTGTATACTAATATATGCTAAATAAAATGTATATCCTGAATTCTGTGGGAATACCCTTTGAAGTCCTCTTCATTCTGGCTGAACTTTGTATAAATGATATTTCAAGAGATAGACAAAACCTTACCAGACAAAGTGTAGATCTCGTGACACGTGTATGTCCTTTATATTTTTGTTATATAACTAACCGTTTCCGAGTTAGTCCTTGTTATAAGCTTCAATTTTAAAATATTTAAAACTTTTCTCTAACAGGAGGTTCTGTGTTTCTTTTGAGTTTTATTTCGGGGCATGGAAAGAAGTGAATCTCAATGACATGGCATCGACCTTTAAGTAACTTGCCTATCTCTTTAACCTAATGCATTCCTTTAATTTTCCTTCTACTTATAAAACAATTTGTATGGAAACTATTCTGCCACTACTTATCTCGACTAGCATGAAGTGAAAAGAAGAAGAATGTTTTTTAAGAAGTTTGTTTGCTAGAGAAAGTCATGTGATGGAACACCTCAGATTCTTAATTCTTCACTTACTAATGGTAGAGAGAGAGAGAGAGAGAGAGAGAGAGAGAGAGAGAGAGAGAGAGAGAGAGAGAGAGAGAGAGAGATGTTTCTGATTTCGGCGAAATTTTAAAGCTGAATTTTCACTGAGAATATTATTTTTAATTTCTGATGGAGCAGGTGTTGTATTCCATCCAAGTCGACATTTCGCCCAAAATATATGTTTTGAGGAAACCTGAATCAAATTAGCATTTTTAGGATAAGGGTCATATTTAAATTCAGCATATTTCAAGCATGAAACACAAAGTTGTTCAAGGAAATCGCCCAACGCACACTACCGTTTATAGTGAAGATGTTTATAAATATGCAATATTCTAAAAATGGTCGTAATTTATTTTTACTTTTATTTATAGACTCTCTTTAACTGCTAACGTTCTAAGTCCGGGTACTCCGGTTTCCCCCGCCATCGCATTCCACCGGTGCTCCATCATCATTCATGTATCACCAGTGCCACTGCCTGCGGTGCCATAAGTAGTTAAAGCGGGCGTTAAACACTACCAAAAAAAAAAAAAAAAAAAACGTTCTAAGTGTCTCATTCGATATTGAACATGAAAAAAGCCTGAATTTTACCTAAATACATCTTTATCAGACCTGAAGTGATTTTATGTGCCGTAAATCTAAAACACGGGAGCACAGACTATTTCTTTTCCGAAGGAAACCATGCTTAGGAATCATGCCCGAAAGATATATCGCATACCGCCGGCATTGAACCCACGATCTAGGGTACCAGAGGGTAGTATGTTACCTATATACCATGAAGAAGACAAAAAAAAAATATCTGTCTGTCACGATGTTGATCAGAACTCCATATTATTAGAGGTGCACCCTTTTTGTAAAGTTAAACATTTCAGGGGAATTCATTTTTATTGATTTTAAAATTTAAAATACTAACATTTTTCTCAAATGGAATATTGTTATTCACTTCACTTCACTTCATACAGAGACACATAGCGATGGCTTTTAAAAGATTCGACTATCCCTTTAATACCGTTCCACTTAGAAGCAACTAAAGAATAGAACAATTTCTACTATGATTATCTCGATTATCAGAGAATTTTAAATTTTTTTTTGCGAATAATTTATTGTATAATAGGAGGAGAGAACTATAAGAATGAAAAACATTACTTTTTTAAAGATACTCTTCTCAAAAAGAGATTTTAAAATAAATGTCTCTGTGTTTATGCCTTTTTTTTGGGGTAGTGTTTAACGTCCGCTTTAACTACTTATGGCACCGCAGGCGGTAATTTGTGTCTGTGTGATAAGGGAGAGGGAGACAGAGATGAAGAGATGACGAGAAAGAGAGAGAGAGAGAGAGAGAGAGAGAGAGAGAGAGAGAGAGAGAGGAGGTAGCTTAAGCATTCATTATACGTGAAATCTATGTATTAAGCTTGGTACTTGGGTTGCAAAAGTTCTAAGAAAAACAGACTTAGATTTGTTCTGCAACTACACATTTCAGAAGTTACTTGATGCTGTTTACGTTGCTCTTATATGTTCAAATAGCTGTGTTTCTACAGAAAAGTGACATAATTTATAATTTGTGGAGAACAATTCTCATTTCCCAAGACCTAATAAAACAATGTCCTGCAACATGAAATTGGGCTACAAGAAACTTTTAACTCGGAGCAAGTTCTTTACCTTCTCTCAACTATTTCACAATTTTATTTAAAGAATGTATATATTATAATACTGTATTAAACTAAACATGCAATGTGTTACATGCATATGACAGCATCCGCAACTAAAAATAATCCGTATTATTAGAACTACATAACTCAAAAAGGAAATGTACGTTGAATTCGAAACTTAACACATAGTTTCAACATTTTTTTTAGCTTACAACAAGAAAATTTTCAAGAAAATCGTACACACCAATTAACCTATATATGCAAAACTTTTCTCAAAAATAGCTTTAAAGATTTTGATTAAAACTCTATATATTTTAGATATTTGCATAAAAATACAACGAATATGTAAATTTTACAGTAAGGCCTCTTTTACATAACTGGTAAATCGTAGGAGATCATCAAAATATTACAAAAATATATGCTATACATTTTTTGTGAAATTAGTCATTTTCGAGGCATTCCTTGTTATTGATATCAATTTTAATCATTTCTATACTTTATTCAAATGGGGTGTCATTCGACTTTCTTGCCGCTGATCTAGAAAAGAGAACTGAGTATTAAGGCCATCACCTAGCGGCCAGCTTTAATGGGATTTGACTATCAACTTAAGTCAAGGCTATTAATTTATTGATTTGTCCTTACAAGGAAATGTATAATAAAAACATCTCGCAAATGTTTATCTGCATTAAGATGAAAGAGAATGCGCTCTTTAAGGGTAGTTTGTTAAAGAATTAGTAGAAAAAGTAATGTGAATACAACACATCATATATGTACTCATGCAACGCACACACATATATATGAGTATAATAATTCTAATAATTTTATGGACTGATCTTACGAACTGTTGCAGAAATAGTTGCATTTCACAGTTCGTTCTAAGTACTGGGGACTACAGAAAACCACAGACATAGTACAATGCTTAAAAGCTGTTGTTTTGAGTTAGCCTCGGCTCATACTCTTTCCACGACTTCGCAAGAAACAACTGAAGAAGATCACCATTTAAACAAAAAGATAAAAGTGGTGAAAAATTCAAATCAATAATAATGGATGTCTTGGAAAGGGCTGTTACAGTAAAAGAAGTTTATTTAAATAAACGTTTTACAAACTAAATATATTTGTTTGGGTTGTTTTCACTAGTTTTATATTTACCTGTTACACAAAATTATAATGACTGACTTAAGAGAATTTTTCAGGGTATTCTCAGTAAATTCAGCTTACAATTCTTGACATATATATCCTAAATGAATAGAATGTTGATACAAATCGTTTGAGCAATTTTTGTTAAAATAAAAAGTTGGCACAACGTATAGGTAAAGGAGAATCATAATTAAATGTGGAGGATTTCTGAAATTCATCGTGTCTCAACTTTGGAAAATGCTGAACTTAAATATCAAATTTAAATATTTATGGTTTTTCTAATTTCTGAGTTTGTTGACAAATGCACACACACAAACACGAACGTTTCTAAAACAACACTTTTTCGGGCCAGAGGCAACAAAACATGTATTTTCGGCCAAGCTTTTACATCGACGTTTAGGTAGAATACATACTATACACCCCGCACTTACTGTAAGTGGTATAATAGCTAAAAAGGAACACAAACATTTCAGGAAATTTGTTCTTTTTATGACAAACACATTTGTTACTCAAAGGTCCGCCCCTTTCTATCTCTATGATAGTATCATAGAGAGAGTTCTGACCTAACTAATCTCGGAAATTGAAATACTGGTCGGTGATATTCACAGGATGAACAGTATAGCTGGCATTGAATAGTAACACATTTTGCTGATAATTTGTCGAATTTGGTTAAAACAGATCGCGTTTTGGAGGGGGCGTAGTGTTTAACGCCCGCTTTTACTACTTTTGGTACCGCAGGCGACGACGCTGGTGATACATGGAATAAAGATGGCGGGTGAAACCAAAGAACCCTTAGAAGACCTGCTCCTGCACCGCTTTTTCCACCACAAATCTCACATGCGGTCGCTTGGGATCGAACTCGGGCCGTCTAAGTAAGATGCGAGTGGTTTAACCATTCATCCACGGTGTGGCAATCAAACAGAGCGATAGTTACATGACTAGTATATAAAGGTTTCGGGTTTCCACAAATTATATGTGTAACCACTAGCGAAGCGTGCAATAATTAATAGGTTAGACACCTTTTTGTTCTTCCGCCTGTTTCGGAATATTTTTATTTGGATAAACCGACTGTTTCCCACAGCGAGCATTTAGAGCTCACGGTATTATAATTCTCTATAAGCGTGAAGCTACGTATTTGTGTAGCAGTAAATAATGTTATTTATAAAGTGCTTTAATGTTCTGTCAGTCGCTTCAGTTTAATTCCTGAAAAATGATTTAGAGGTAGACAATCAATATTACTAGATTCCTTTAAAGACACTACTGGCCCAAAATAAATAACATTATGCAAAAATGTAGGACATGATATAAAAGCTATGTGACATTTTTAATGTAAGAAAATTAAACTTTAAATCTAAATTACTACTCAGTTATATGTACATATATGAGTTTTATATTCCCTTACGCATTCAAATAATAAAAATCTGACGTGTTCCATTCACATGACTTTCTCTATATCACTGCAACAAAGTATTCTATTTACTTCATCTAATCGACAAAAAATTAGCAGAAATAGTCTTATTACTTGCTTCCTTGGAAGTAGAAACGAAATAAGGGAATAGCATAGGTCAATGTGATAGTCAAAATCTGGTTGCTATGTGACTGAAGTTCCTTTGTTTGTATGGAGTCCACAAAGTGCTGTATGAGAAAAGTATAAGCTTTTTATAGCTGAAACCAAAAACAAAGAATATCTAAAAAACAACCAACTCCACGAAAAAATGTATATAACATAAATTGTGTGTTTTAAAGTGTTCTGCAATTGTTGTGTGGTAAGTTTTTGTCCATCTCTTACGGTTTAGCAGTTATGTAAGATTCCGTAAAATTGACCCAGAATAAAGTAGTCTTCAGAGGCTATTCCCAGAAAATTCAAAATATACATTTCATTTGTCAGGTAAATATATTTAATATACGATATTTTAATCAAAATCGTTAGAGTCATATTTTACACAATCAAACTTTTTTAAAAAAGTTCCATGTAAAGGGTAGTTTGGGGTTGCGGGATATTACTCAAAATCTTCGTGTCGCATCCCTGGAAGATACTAAACTTAAATACCAAGTTTGGTATTTTACCGACTTTTCGTTTTTGAGTTATCGTGTTCACAGACACACGGACACACACACACACACACACACACACACACACACACACACACACACACACACACGGATCTTTTTCGGAAAATACTTTTTTTTTTGGATACAGGGGACCATAAAACATACATTTCCGGTGAAATCTCGGTATCGAATATTTTGGTGGAGTGCAATACCTTCTCTATGCACTATGTAGATAGTACGTATGGAGAAAGTAAAAATAGTAATAGGTAGCAGAGGTCAAATAACCTTAACAATTATATTTGTGTGAAGAATATATATTATAAAAAATATTTGGTTCTGATATATGAAAATGATATTCCATACAATTTAGTATACAATACAATTAACATACAATTTACGGGACTAGTGAAAGTAATAAGAGAAAACTTCAGTGTGTTAACTCCTGTAATTTTAGTATTAAGGAGTTTGGAGTCGGCGTGGATCTCATTATTAGATCTATAGAAATAAAGGAGAGGATATGTTATTGGTCCTGTAACTAAGGCATGACTCATGCAGACGACTGTTTGGTCTGCGTGCTGCCATTTTGAACTGACGGCTTTGTACGTCTGTGGGATTGCTTTGCCTCTGTGGCAAACACCGCTGCGGGCAACGGTTTTGGCTGCATAAGCGTAACAGTGGTTACACAATAGAATACATAATTCAAATCCTGCTTAAGGATTCTGTATGCAAAACTTACACGGACCGTTCTCTTACTTGTAAGTAGTAGCTAATAGTAAGAAAATATAAAGCGTAACAGGTTTTTAATGCTTTACATTTCCCCGAAACAATTTGAGATTGGAAATATAACTACTTTTGTCTTATTCTGATTATTACACTCGCTGTGAAATATCTGCCATTTTTGTAATAATAGCTTGGCTTCGTATCATCAAAGAGAAGAGAAATTATGCAGATTTCCCTTCATATATTTTGAGAAATTAAGTGGTAAAATCAGTTTCCTGACCAGGACTTAAGAAGATATGGTTCCGTACCAAATAAAGGTTTACAAAAAATCTTTAAAGGTGACAAAATAAGAAGGGAACTAAAAGAAGAATCTTTATGTAGCAACTTAATGACCCAAAGACAAAAGCAGAACATAATGCGTGAGGAAAGATACGCAGTACTAAGAGAACGAAGAGATGTTAGACACGTCCTAGGAAACGTTTGGCTGATATTTTGTGTTTTTGTGCCTTAATGTAGAATGTTCAGGTTCTTAGGAACAAACAACATTAAAATTTAAGGAAGAAACTAATACGAATAAGCAAACGAATATAAAGAACGGGGGAGGGGGGAAGAGATTACTATGACTAAATAAATAAGTGATTAAAGATGTTAAAAAGGAAATACATTAGAATAAGTAATATTGCTAAAAATTGTAAATAATATTTATTATGTACATGAAAAGAAAGTACTACTGAAAGGAAACCCTTGACAGGAAATTGTAGCCAATAGGAATTAAGAAATATTTAACTTAGGACCAATTCGTGTCAGATGATAGAAAATAGGACGAACTACAAGAAATGTATCTATGCACGAGGGGAGGTTACGTTCGCGAATGCTTACTTAAAAAGTATAAGTGGTACTGAGCAGACATGTTGCATGTTGTAAAATAAGTTTTAACTTCCGTGCTGCGATACAAAGCATGTTCTATTTATATTAGGAAAGTGAGTGGTGAGCAAAGAGTTCTTTCTCCGAGTTCACATGGAAGTTAGAACAGAGAATAGTCGGAATAAGGTAAATCTGGATAAATTTACAAAAGTTTATTGTAAGAAACTCATTCTGTGTGGGGGAATAACAGTAAATGAGGAAATGGAAGTGTGACGGGACAAATATTTAACAATGTGTGAAAATGGATGAACTGGGGTAATCCGAGAAAAATACCCCGAGAAAATCACTAAAAGCGATCATGCTCTTAACGGCCCTTCTTATCCTCCCATATCCTGTCATAAAATAAGGTACCAATCATAAAATTTCCGCCACAGCCTAATCCTTGTAGTAATAACGATTGTTATTATTAATATTACTATTATTATTTTATATATAAATGACTCCAGGTGCTAAAAGGGATTTCTTGAATATGTAAACGCTATGTGATTGTTATTATAGACGCTGTAGCTCATTATATGTTTGAGTTTTTGGTGAGCCGTAGAGTGAGTATGACTTCCAAGATGATAGATTTTTGGTTTGAATCCTTCCGAAACATATACTTATTTTTATTCCCTTCTTGCTCACATGAAATAAAGCAAGATGGGCAATCAGGTATATTTCTTGACCTCCTTATCCATTTGTTTTTCTTTTGCTATTTTCAGTTATATTTACTTTCAACACCTTGTCTAATGTTTACATTCTATTTAAGCTCATACAAAAGAAAAGAAATCAGCCTGATTCACATTGAATCACATTGAATCAAGTTCAACTAAATAGCTAGTTATCGATGTTTTAATATTGACCTCCGTCATATGTTTAAGATATGTTCAGGATTCCTTTTAATATACAAATACCCCCCCCCCAAACGTAGAAAGTCACAGATTCAGTATCAAATTCCTTCAGCGCTTCCGACATGCATGCACAAACTTAGTGGTGAAATACCTTTGTTTAGCGAAGCAGTTTTTCGAAATGATGACCACCTGCGTTGATGCAGCTGTTACAATGATAACCTGGCACTTAGTGACGTACCGCGGGTGTAACGGTTGTGCAGGCATGTCTATTAGTTGGTGAAGACGATTAAGATTCCCAGTCTATTCTATGTACACAATTTGCTTTAAATAATCAACTCAGAAAATAGTCAACTGGTGTAAGTTCAGAAAATCTGGATGGTCACGAGACAGGTTCAGCCCTTTCTATCCAACTTCCAGGATGTGCACCATCAATATACGAGGGCTGTAAATAAAGTAGCGGCAACATTGATAGAACACAATATTTATTGAACCCACAAGTACAATTGCATTACATTCCTTCAATGTAGTCACCTGCAAAGTCCCTGACCTTTTGCCAAATGTAGGGCAGCCGTTGGGGACCGTTGGCAAGGCGATCTCTGTTGATGACTGCGACGGAGCGCCCTACTGCGCGGACTTCAGATGGCACGTCAGGAAATCGGGGGCCTCGGAGGGGTTCCTTCAACTTCGGAAACAGGTCGAAGTCACAAGGACTCATGTTTGGTGAGTACGGAGGATGTTCCAAAACCTCCCAATATCACCGTTGCAATAAGAGCGACATGACAACGTGTGTAGTCGGACGAACATATCGCTCCAGAAATCGGCAATAGTAGTCCCTGTTGACGGGTTTCCTTCAGGCACAGCATAAGTAAGAATAACCCCCTCGTAGTCGTATGCCATAATCAGCATCAGCTTCACCGCCTGGGTTCCTGTCGAACTTTCTGTGAACGTGGTGAACCTGGGTGACGCCATTCATTCGACTAATGCTTCAATTCCGGTTCATAGGCTCGTGCCCACGTTTCATCAATGGCTACAATACGCTGCAGAAATGCGCCTCCTTCGTTGCGGAATCTGTCCAGGTGGATACCGGTGCCATTTCTGTACCTCAGTGAGTCAATGTGGAATCCAACGGGACGCAATTTTCCTCAGGTGAAGACATTTCGTCAGCATATGCCACACAATTTGATGACAGAGACCAACCTCTACGGATAACTCCCGGACAGTCCATCGATGGTCCATGGCAACGAGACCACTCACAATGTCAATCTGATCTTGTGGAATGGACGGCAGTCCTGTGCGGTGCAAATCCGCAGTCTCAGTCGAACCTGCACGAAACGCCTTGACCCATCGTGCAACCGTCCTGTACGGCAATGCATTCCCGCCACAGGCTTCACGTAATCATCGATAACATGCTGATGCATTTTTGCCACGGGCAACCTCGATTTTAATCCGAGAAAGCTGGTCGCTCTTGTTAAACATGCTTTAGATCGGTGCACTTGACACTGTTCACTTCAACGGTACACAGCAACAACACTCTCTCAACTGGCAGCCCGACCAATGCACATCACACATTGACGCTAGTCACCTGCTCGCTCCCTTATCATATTGGCACATACCCGCTCTCCTGTGAATGTGGGGACCATGTTGCCACTACTTTCTTTACAGCCCTCGTAGTTTTGACCGATCATGGACCGGCACGGTGAAGCACCATCACCATATCCATAATCTTCCGGTGCATGCTCCATTAGCGGAGGAAGATTGTTTTGAAGAATGTGAGGATATTGTGCTCCAGTAAGCTGGCCTTCGAAGTAATATGGTCCGATTAAGTAGTCAGCCAAAACTCCACACCATACATTAATTCTCCATTGGTCCATTGAGAGTTATCGACACTAAAGTAGTGCACGATGTGGCGTTTCAATGTTCTATTATGTAAAACTGCAATTACTGAAAACAACTTTGAATAAAATGAGTCTCTCATGGTTCACACTGTATAATATCCACCGTTAAAAGCTTCAAGCTCTAGTTTTAAGGTCATGAACATAGAGATCCGAGAGCATTCTAAGTGGTAAGGCTATTGTGTAGTATCCGCATAACTGATGTTTACCCCTGTGCCATCCTGTGAGGATTATTTAAGATATTGTCTAAGAACGTCTCTTCATTATGGCCAGAACTGGTACTTCTCTATCATGACCCGACGTTTCAATTGAACGGGCGTTCAGCATTCTGAAAAGTGTTGAAAGCTGCTGTGGCTTTTTCTGGAAATCGATTTTCGTAGATGTCTTTTGCCTGTAGTGCATTGCGTTGAGCTTCTCTGTAAATAAGTACCATGTCAACATACAGATCTCGTTAAAGCACACAGTTTATGTCAAATGCATTTTTAGGTGAACTTAAATATTTCCGAGATACTCCTTCTTATTGTTTACAATTTTAAAATATTTCTCAAACGAGAAGTCGTCATTCTTTTTCTTTTCATTTACTTCTGGAGATGCAAAGAGAACCGAGTTTCAATCACATTGCGACCAGGCTTCAAAAGGATTTACTATCGCTTTAGCCAAATGTATTTCCTTATTTCCCCTCTATTTAAAAGGTACTAAGTAAAAAGAGCGTTTTTGCTAATATTTATCTCGAGTAGCATGATGTAGATAAGTGAACAAGCTTTTATAAAAATGGGTTATTACAGAAAAACTAGGTAGAGTCATGTGTAAGCAATACCTTTTAGTTAATTAATGTTAATTTAGCAAACTCGTTTGGCCCTTGAGGCTTGAACATTCATAAGCTAAACAATGAACAAGCTTTAAACCCCTAATGTATAAGCTTCTACGCACCTTTCATATCCGTTATTAGTTTAAAGATAATCAATATAGCTTAAAATGAAAAGTCCTTATTTTTATCCACACTCTGGTAAGATATAAATCAAACGAGATAGCTCCGTGGCTCCGGATGGGGCTCACATTCGAGAGGTTTCGGTTTGGTTTCGACTCCCACTGGGCCAGCTACTCTGACCATATCATTTACGCGGTTTCCCCGGGTTGGTAGGAGAATGGGCGGCTTTTTTGCTATAATTTGTTGACGACCGTTCGGTATGTTGCGGCTAGGTGGTGATTATGCGCTTTGGAAAGGTTTCTACCAGTGTTAATTGGACTATTGATGGACCTACCTTCCGGAGGATTCATGGATCTTAGACCCTTTCCCAAGGTTGCTCAGCGCTTAACCCTTTGTTGCTCTTCCTTATCTATGAGTTTCGTTTGTTTTAAGAGTAACTATACAAATAGGGTTGTACTCCAGGATTAATTTCATGTAGTACTAACCTTCAACCATAAACGACAAGTAATCAGACGGTTTTATATTGTAAAAATATATAAAATTTTGCCCTATAATTGCAGTGATTTTTTTAAAATAAATAAATAACTACAGATAACTACAGTCAAATGTAACCCATTTAGCTCCCAAGCATCATACCGATTATTTTACCGTCCTTTACTACATTCACTTGGAATTGAACTTGCAACATTTAGCTTTGAATGGATGGCTAGTCCATTACCTATTACCTAACACTCATGGCTATTGGGTAGTGCCTTTGGCAGGTTTATGAATACTGTTTTAGAAGAATTTAAACTTTTAATTGGAAAGAAAAAGATTAATCAAGGATCTGCATATATTTTTATTTCTATTATTTTTCCTATTATTTTATAAATTAATTTTATAGATTTATTTCCCTATATTTTTACTAGAACTTCACTTTTAAACTTGAATTAAAGGAAAAACGGCATATGTAGTATGTTAATGCAGGCAACTATGTGTTAAGGCCAGGATAGATTCAATCTGTAACTTTGTGATTCTCTTCTCACATATCAACTGCGATATGTATTACTACGCCTACAGTGTTATTCGACGTAAATATGAGCATTTAGAAAGTTAATAGGAATTTCGTTAAATGTAAGATGCATTGGTAACATTGAATATTTACAAACTGTTGGCAGTTTTGGTCATCTTCTCAGCCTTACAAGAAATTAATTCATCAGTTAAAAGGAAAAGAAATCCTACGTGCTCCATTCTCATAGCTTTCTCTACATATCTGTAATAAATTATTGGTAACAGGCTTAATCTTCTGTCCAATTTATACTAATCGAGATAAACACTAGCATAAATTGTCTTATTGCTTGCTTCCTTATAAATAGAAAGGCAATAAGGGAATACACTATGAGGCTAAACCCACATGTTTTAAAATGTGGCTGCTATAGGATTGAAATTCGTTTCTTTGCGTGGCCAGGAGTTGACAAGCTCCTGTAAGAGAAAATGTTAGTATTTTTAAACTGAAAGTAATAATAAGAAATATTTCCAAAACAGTAAACTCCAGGGGAAAATGTGTATGCCAGAAATTATGTGTTTTAAGAAGCTCTACGATGTTTGTGTTGTAAGTTTTTGATTATCTCTTACGATTTACAGTTATGGAAAATTAAAAAAAAAAAAAAAAAAAAAAAAATCATCCAGAATAGAGATCTTTAGAGCTCATTCCTAGAAAATTCAAGATTTACATTTTATTTATCATGTAAATACCTAAATCCAAATTATTAGAGCCATTTTTGAGAAAATCAAAGGTTTCCAAATTTTTTCCATGTACAGGGCAGTTGGGGGTGGGGAGATTTTCTTGAAAATCTCCGGTCGCATTCTTGAGAGATACTGAACTGAAATATCAAGTTTGCTATTTTACGGACTTTTTGTTTTTGGGTTATGCTGCTCAGACACACACACACACACACACACACACACACATACAGACAGACACACAAACGGACCTTGTTCTAAAAATGCTTTTTTGGATTTAGGTATGTAGGTATTTCCGTGAACTCTCGGTATAGAATTTTTGGGAGAAACACAAGACTTAGGTATGTGTAGAGAAAGTAAAAAGGTTTAAAAATTTGAAATGAAAATATTGAGCAAATAATAACAGAAAAGAAAAACACCTAATTGAATATAAAAGGAAAACAGCTAGTTCTAGAAAAGAAGTAAGACAAATTAAAATGGAATCATGTGATCAATGAATAACATGTTTAGGTGAGTATAATTCACGTGGCATTTTGTATCTAATGCTCCGTTGCCGTTTGTGTTTTTATTCTCTCTATCTCTTCCCATTCTTGGTTTATATTTTTACTTATTGGATTTTTGCTGTATAAGTGAATTTTTATAGTTTGCTCATTTAATAACTGGGTCCTAAGTATATACTTATTTTTTCCTGGTTGGTTTTATAGCATTTTTCCCATTGTATTTCCCCTTATAACTCGTGTTGCTAATTTTGAAATTAAAATAAAGTGCTCTGAACTGATATCACTTTCTCTAAATACTCTCAGCTGCTTTTTGGTATATTATCGTACACTCTACTATACTTTTGTAACTTCTAGTACACCGTGTATAAGTATCTGAAAATCTCTTTGTGTAGGAAGAATATAGTTGTTATTTTCAGATTATTGAAATTTGCAAAATCTTTTAACATTTTTCCATTTACGTTTAATATTTGCTCTCCATATTTACCTATTACTATTCTTTAATATATTTGCAAATTAAACTAATTACAATGAATAAATATCTTACCTGCACTTCCATAGCCACTTGTAACCTGGGAATAGATGATACACTTTAGGAGTGAAGTGGATCCCCAGCAGGCCCACCAACCTCTAGGGAGAAATTTTCTCGTAGCGAAAATTGCACCATCCACAACACACAAACCGCCGTCCCTTACGCCTACAACTAAAATAGATGAGGAAGGAAATTATGGGGACAGGAAATTGTGGACGGAAGATTTCATGGTAATAGGAGAACCACAGCAACATTTGCTCACCGATCGGAAAAACCGGTCAGAATGGCCAGGTCACTGAAGGCCAAACCTACTGAATGCTCATCTTTCATGTAACCGCTCGGTAATAATTGTTTTGCATATTCCGAATTGTAATTCCAAGTTCGGTATTTATTCGAATTTCGCTTTGAGGTTATGTTGCTCTCCTTCTCTCTCTCTCTCTCTCTCTCTCTCTTTCTCTCTCTCTCTCTCTAAAGAAAAACTATATATCTAAGGCCTGTTCCACATAGCTTGCCCCATATCTCTTAATTGTCAGGAGACTAGGTGATTCTGCGGTACAAAGTATTTCCCTAATTTAACATGAATATTTACGTAATGTAATTATCAAATTAGTATTTTCATAGCCTATGAATAAAGATAGTATGTAACAAGATTTAATGCTCCAAAGTAACTTTTTATCAATAAATAAATTAATAAACGAGGGTCATTTCAAAAGTTATGGCAACGAATTAGGCAAAACTCAGGATATACAATTGAAAGTCGCTGGTGCTAAACTCGGATCCGGGTTCATGGGATTACGGGTTCGGGACATTAAATGATGCATAAATAGTGACCATTGCATACATGTAGTATTGTTATCAGCTAACGAACTTCAAAATAATCCCCCAAGACTTCCACACATCTTTGACACCATGAGCACGCAGAAATGTAATTTGTATGTATGCTCGCTGTTCAACTTTAGTGACATTCACCTCGGAACACACCTCTAGGATTCTAACGTTCACACGTGTCTACTAGCACCTACCAATACACTAAGACGTCATCTGGTGGTGACATCCCATTCTGTGCACAACATGTTTTCAAATTTATATGTTTCAATAACCGCATATTCAGTTATTCGGAATATATAAAATAGTTGCCACGACTTATGAAATGACCCTCATATATAGGTGCATCCTTCATTTTAAGCGTTCATCTCGACATCTTATCGTCAGAGTGTTTACAAAGCTTTTAATGCCTGACCTTTTACTGGGTAGTTTGTGTATTGCTATTCAAAGATGTACTTAATCAGTCAGGTGAAAGGGAACTGATTTGTGCGCAGAAGGTTACATATCAGCGGGACAAGCTTATAAGAAACAATAACTAGTAACATTTGATGTGCTTTTCTTTTTGGGGAAATTTCTCTACTCTAGGAAACGATGCTCGGCTTTAAAGCCTCTAGCATAGACTTTGCCAGCAGTGGTTGCGCGGTTTTGAATGAGCTGCTCTCACGAAGAAGGAACTACATGACTGGTGCAAATTGTCGAATCCTGCGGAAAGCCTCGCACTCATCTTGTTTCATCCATGGAAAGTTTTCCGTCGCGCGAGATGCCGTGAGATAAGAGTAAACACCTGTTGCATACCAACTTTTTGTTTCCAACTTGATCAAAGAATTCCCTTAAAGGCTAATTTCACACTCGCTCAGCCTAAAAATAGCTTCTCAACCCTTGCTGAACTGTTCTCGTTTATTTCAGTAATATTCCACTATAATTTTAAATTCCTCTAATACATACATCAATTAAAGGAAGTATTGTATTCAACCTCAAAACTTCACAATTGCCACCTATCTTTTGGCTCCAAGAACCCCCCCCCCAAAACATATTAATAACAATCAAATGTGTTACACTCACATGACATTCTCTTGCTACTTCACAAACAAACCTCTTACGAAGGATAATTATTCTCTCAACACCATCCTAATCGAGAAAAAACATTGGCAGAATTGTATTACTTAAGTTCCTTATAACTAAGTTAATGCACTAGGCTCAAATGTTTTAAAGGCCATTGTTATGCGATTGTCATTGAAAGTAGCTTCTTTACTTGGCCAGGAGTAGAACAAAAGAAAAACGGACACTTCCGTCTCAGAAAAGTATAAGTACTTCACAACTGAAAGTAATAACAGGGAATACGTCGAGAACAGTAGGGTCCACGAAATAAACGTATAAGACATAACTTGTGTATTTTAACAAGATCTACATTTTCTGTACAGTAAGTTTTTGTCTATCTCTTATGGTTTAATAATTATACCAAATTTCATCCAGAATAAACAGGTCTTTAAAAGCTATTCCCAATATACAATTTATTTGTGATAGAAATGCCTTTAACATGTGGTATTTAACCCTTTCTAAGGTCGTGGGAAGTATACTCCCACCTATGTTACCGCATTATAGAGGCCACAGGAAGCCTGCTTACCACCTCCAGTCTGTGCTGGCATCTAGCAGAAACATCTACAAACACAGAAAAAAATTGAACTCTTTGCAGTATCGCACCTGTGTGGCCATAGAGAGAATGGCAGAAGTTTGAAGCGGGCGCAGCTGTTGTAGATAGATACAAGTAGAGTTATTTGTCTGATTTTGCCATTGCTCTTGGTGGTTTTGGGGAATTACAATACTGCAGAATATAGAGATAAGTCGTTATAATAACAAACGTTATTATTTACGTAAACTAATTAAGTCAAATATCTGTTTATAGAAACACAAATTACCAACATTGGGGTTAGAGTTTGTAGGGATTCTGATATTTTACAACAACTAGAGACAGCAATATAGCTTGTAATATGGTAAACATTCATTTAATTCATTTTGTGTTATTTTATAAGATAAATGCAGTGCAATAATAGTACTGGTAAGAATTGAAAACATATCTTAGGCTATGAATTATGCTATAAATGACTTTCAGTGTTTTATGTGTCTGTTTACTGTATAATTATAATGCACTGCAATTATTACAATTATTAGTTACTAATAAAGTTTAGGTTATGTTGAATATAGTTTTTACAGATCTTCATGGATTTTATCATTCTTCCCTTCTTTTACAGAAATGTTTTCAAGAAAAAAACTAATAATTGAGAAACTATTGAACTGTTCCACTCATTGCCAAGGGATCCTGATGATTCTGATTTGGAGTCAGATTCAGGAGCAGAAGAGGAATTTGCTTCAGTTGAAGCAGAAGAGGTGACCCTGAATTCTTCACCGACAGCTTCAAATGCAGATACACCAGCAACTGCAGAAACAAATGGCCTTTGTGTTGAAGTCATTGATTATGGAAATAGTGTTGCTGAAGATTGGTCTGAGAATACAAGTAGCTTACCTGTAGAAGATTTTTATCTTAACTCAGAAATAACCATCACAGATATGGTCACCACAACTTCTTCTGAAATTTACCGTTTTGCTCAAATTCTCAGAGATGACATTTTTCATCATATTGTCTCTGAAACAATTTATATGCCACCCAGGTAAATCCTAAAGGAAGATCGGGACACGTTGTAATTGGCATATCAAGAAATTGGTTGGATATTTCCATAGAAGAACTCAAAGCCTGGATTGGCATACATATCTTTATGGGCATTGTTGTGTTAACTCATACAGATAATGACTGGAGTTCAGAGCCTGGTCTTGGACAGCCTTTTATTTATAATGTAATGACGTGCAAGCGGTTCAAGAAAATAACAGAAAACATTCGCATAAATAATAATGAAACAAATCCCCAGAGAGGTGATCCAGGGTATCATAAGCTCCACAAAGTGCGTCCGCATGTTGAATAATTGAACAAATCGATAAATGAGTCATACAAACCATCCGGTGGATGAAAGTAAGATTGCGTTCAAAGGGCGAGCCACACTCAAACAGTATGTTCCAATGAAACCAATCAAGAGGGGCTACGGTATGGTGCCTTGCTGATACAAAAACTGGATATATATCAAAATTTGATATTTGTACAGGCAAATCTAATGATGAGACACCAGGAGACACGCTGGGTGAGCGAGTTGTTCTGAGCCTAACAGAAACATTGAGTGCACATCTCTCGTAGCATTTGATAACTTCTTCACCCCCTTCAGACTGATGGAGCAACTACCGCAGAAAGGAATCTAATCTGTAGGCACTGTACACTCCAACAGAAAAGGTCTTCCATGCTTTATGAAAGAAAAGGATAGATTACAGAGGGGAGAATTTTAATTCCAGTGCAAGAATAATATTGTTGCTCTCAAATGGAAAAATAATAAAGCTGTAACCATTGTGACAACCGCCCATAATCCAAGAAACACAACTGTCCCTAGAAAAAATAAAGATGGCTCAACTCGCCACATAAGCTATCCAATAGCTACATACAACAGAATTATGGGAGGAGTTGGTCATTTTGATCAGTTGAAGGAGCGGTATGC
Organism: Hymenopus coronatus; assembly: GCA_030762935.1. Taxonomy (NCBI): domain Eukaryota; kingdom Metazoa; phylum Arthropoda; class Insecta; order Mantodea; family Hymenopodidae; genus Hymenopus; species Hymenopus coronatus. The sequence continues at coordinate 15,338,410 of CM060885.1, read as the reverse complement.
TATTGGTAGACGGTCTCTGAAATGGTGGTACCGGATCTTCTATTACCTAATTGACTTGGCCATTGTCAATGCTTTCATAATGTGGAAAGCAAATAGGAAAAATAGCTACAGTATCAGTTATACTTCAGAATGCGACTGGCAAGGCAACTTATTGCCGGATTTTCTTCCAGGAAACGTAGAGGTAGGCCAGTAAGTTTCCTAGCAAAGAAGAGACCTGTACCAGAAGAGGTAAGACTATTTGGGGTTGGAAACCATATGCCTGTGCTGGAAAAGACATATAGACGCTGTCGCCATTGTTCAACCAAGGCTCACGATAAAAGAACAAGGTACATATGCAAAGCTTGTAGTGTTCCATTATGTGTTGATCCCTGCTTTAGAAAGTTACATGGCAAGTAAACAAAGGGAAGGATTGATGCGATAATTTATGGAGGAGGTGCAACATTCAGTTAATTTCTGATTATACAAAATGTATACCTTTAACTGTTTTTAGTTGTATTGCAATAAATTACTTATATACAGCATAAGACACTTGTATTCAGTGAATGATGTAACCAACGGTTTTTTCTATTGCAGATTATGCTCTTTTACATGGTCCATGGTAATATACTTCCCACCCTGAAATTTTTGAAAATAGTGCAAGGAAAAAGTTGAAAGTACGTTTGTTAAAAGTATTCGAATAAACTGTTATTATACACACCATAACAAACTTCTAACATTCATAATATAAAATGGCCCATGAAAGGGTCAAAATCGTTAGAAAAATGTTTAAGAAAAAAAAAATTCGAAAATTTTTCCATGTAAAGGTTAGTTAGGGGTGGGTGATTTTCTTGAAAATCTTCGTGTTGCATCCTTGGAAGATACCAAACTTAAATACCAAGTTTGGCATTTAACCGTCTTTTCGTTTTTGAGCTATGCTGTCCACAGGCGCACACACACACACGGACCTCTTTCTGAAAATGCTTTTTTTGGATGCAGGGGAACCTAAAACATGTATTTCCAGTGAAATCTTGACATTGACTTTTTGGGTGGAATACAATACTTCTCTGTACATTGTACTTAAGGGGCTAGAGAAAGTAAAAAAAAAAAAAAACAAAAAAAAAACTTTTTCAGAAAAAGAGCCCCAGTGGTCTGTGTCTGTGGAGATATATATATATAGAGAGAGAGAGAGAGAGAGAGAGAGAGAGAGTGTATGTGGGTGTTTGTTTCTTTTAACATTCCAACTTAGTGTTAGAGTATCCCAAATAACACAAGGATCTTTAAAATAATCCTTCTTTCCCATCCTTTCACAGGATTTTTCCCCCTATATTTTGATTTTCTCAAAAATGTTTCCTGAAGTTTCTATTAAATTGCTTGGTTCCTGCAGGTCCTTCTCATACACTAGTTTCTCCATTCAATATCAGAGCTCCTTCAACAGTTACAACGGCGTCTTCAAAAACGACCCACAAAAGCATGTGTCATTTCATCATCTCCCTATAAAAGGACTCTTGAACAAAGCTTAGAGAGAAAAAATGAGAAAAGAAGGAAGCTAGCAGAAGTCACTTAGTAAAAATCATGCAGGTAAAAGAAAGCAGGGCCCACTGGAAGAATCTAGCAGAGACGATACTGATTTAGAAGCCTCATCTAAGAGCTTTGATTCTAAGAAATTGAAGAAGACGCTGAGTGTCTCCTTTGTGGTTGCTTGTATTCCTAAAATACCATGAAGAAGAATGTGTTCAGTGCACAGAATGCTATTGCTGGACTCATGAATATTGTGCAGCAATTGACCGAATATTCTTGTGTCCAACATGTGTCAAAAAACAAAAGTAAATGAAGGGTCTCATATTAGAAGACTTTTTATTTGGCTAACAAAAATTACAACTTTTTTATTTTCTCAATTTTCTGCTCAAAGCAAAGAGCATTAATAAATATATATAAGTATATTTCAAATTCAATAAATATTGAATGTTACCATTGTGTTTCGGAATATTTGGGACTTTTATTTAAACATTTAAAAAAACAGGTCTCATATTAGGTGTCTTTACCTTATATTAAGGTGATGCATCTGTGAAATTTTGAAAATCCACAGTATTCAGATGACCTATTGAAATTTATACCTTATACATAATAATAGGGATATTTTTGCCATGTACCAATATTCTAGCTTGCATTGTTATTTTAGTATCTTTTACTGTCTAAATTCATTGTTGAAATAAAAATGAGTCATATGATGCATTTTTAAAATTTTCAAATAATAAATTCAAGTTGATTAGTAAATAAGCTCACAAATAGACTTATATACCATAATTTTTATATTATCAATTATTGTTCAAAATGGTTACTCTCCAAAGCTGTAAATGTAAATGTAATTACTTATTTCTCTAAATTGTAGCATGAATATTTTCTTTTATGTATGTACATTTGTGAAATGGTATAAAATTGTAACTATAATATGTGTCAAGTTAGTTCTGTCCTGATGTCAACAACAAGGCGGAGCTGGTTCAACTCGCCGCGTGTTAACGGTACATGTGCGCACATAAGTTTTGCAACACTAGCAAATATATAGCAACGCTAACTTGTTGACAATAAGTCAAGTTTAGTTACACATTAACTTATTAAATCTATAAGTTACAGCATTAATGAAGTTGTGCAGAAGCATAATGGTTACCTCCAATCGGAATCCTGCAGAACTTCAACTCCTGATAGAGAAGCATTGCCATCTCCCGATGTATGCTTGAATTGCTACCGTCGGTGATTGCAAGTCTTTCAACAGCTTTATCAGTGAGTCCATCCAGGTGCCACATCTTTTCTTCTTTTCCTGCATGCTGAACACAGTTAGGTGCCACATCTTTTCTTCTTTTCCTGCATGCTGAACACAGTTAGGTGCCACATCTTTTCTTCTTTTCCTGCATGCTGAACACAGTTAGGTGCCACATCTTTTCTTCTTTTCCTGCATGCTGAACACAGTTAGGTGCCACATCTTTTCTTCTTTTCCTGCATGCTGAACACAGTTAGGTGCCACATCTTTTCTTCTTTTCCTGCATGCTGAACACAGTTAGGTGCCACATCTTTTCTTCTTTTCCTGCATGCTGAACACAGTTAGGGGCCACATCTTTTCTTCTTTTCCTGCATGCTGAACACAGTTAGGTGCCACATCTTTTCTTCTTTTCCTGCATGCTGAACACAGTTAGGTGCCACATCTTTTCTTCTTTTCCTGCATGCTGAACACAGTTAGGCGCCACAGTTTCTCTTCTTCTTTTACTGCATGCTGAACACAGTTGGACCAATCCAGCGAAGTTATATTTTGTACTGAGGTGGCAAGCAGGGAGCGAAGCTCACTCAGCTTAAAGGTGGTGCCTTTCATCTGACTCCAGATTAGCTCGATTGGATTAAGTTTACAATGGTACGGTGACACCCCCAGAATGGTGTGACCTGCACTTTTTGCTGCCTCATCCACAAAGTACTTATCGAATTGTGTTCTCACATTTTTTACAATGGTTACTAGTTCAAGTTTAACCATCTGGGCACTAAACTCACACGCATGGCCCTGAAGCCACTTAATAATGTCATCTTTCCTCCAAGACATATTGGGGATGACTTCTGCTTTAACACTGTGGTAGCTAGCGTTATCTAATACGTTAACGGAGTTAGGCTCATGTTTCGGAAGGACAGATGGAAACCACCGAAGAAAAACATCACCAGTCATTTCTTTATGCTTGCTGCTTTTGGATTCAAAAGTCAATAAACCACCGTTTAAAAAACCAGTTTCACTTCCAATGTGAACTATGATGGGTCTTATTTCTTTGCCTGTTGGTTCTTTCAGACCTGTGGAGAGACCAGAGAGAAATGCTTGTTGTTTATCTCTCACGGCTGTATCACACCAAGCTGAAGAAGTTGTATATCCCTCACTCAGCCAAGTTTCGTCAAGGAAGTAAATTTTGCGGCTCTCACTGCGAAAAGCTTTGATCTGGCGCAAATATTGACGTCTCCACATCACAATGTCATCTCTGTCCACCATAACTGATTTCCGCCCTCGCGATTGAAATTTAAATCCGATATCAATCAGCAACCTGTGGAGAGTATTTCGTGAGAAATGTGGCAATTCTGTGTCAGAATTTACTGCATGCAAAATTTTATTTAGAGTCAGTGGTTCATTTCTGAAAAAACAATCATTAACTTTATCGCGAATAGCACTTTTCGCAAAATCATCGTATTTCTCCAAACATTTTTTACGTTTACGCGATTTGTCGGGTGTTCTTAGGCTTCCGGATGCTTGCTGTTCTATTCTAACACTAGGCACACTAAATGCAGAAACACCAAGGAGATCACCCGTTTCTTTTTCGATATTCTTTATGGCCGATTCGGGGTTTCTTTCTTTAAGCGCCGCGAAACAATGCGCGACCATTCGCCTCTCGCCACTTTTTAAAGACTTGCCTCGGTTGTGTTTTATTACGGCTGAAGCACCGGTCTGTTCCATGATTAAAAGCCTACTGCTTTTAAACTGCATATAGCAAGTCCCCTGGGCTTGTGAGCCATGCGAGATGTACAGGAAATACAGTCTTAAATAACACATTATCAGAAGCGACCCTGCACTATAGACAATAACAGCTTAATCACATTCACCTCCAGAATTACCGGTTGTTTAAAAGAGCAGTCTGGTACAGGCTTGCAACTTGTGTATACGCGTGTCTTTAGTAATATACATTAGCTGCATTTTATTTAACAGTAATACGTTAATAAAGTCAATATATAATTTCGCCTTCTTCTGTCTAATCTATATGTTTTTTTTTTTTTACTTTCTCCATAGGCACTATGTACATAGTGTATAGAGAAAGTATTGCACTCCACCAAAAAATTCGATACCGAGATTTCACCGGAAATATATGCTTTAGGGTCCCCAATATCCAAGAAAAGCATTTTCACAAAATGGTCCGTGTGTATGTGTGTGTGTGTGTGTGTGTGTGTGTGTGTCCGTGTGTCTGTGAACACGATAACTCAAAAACGAAAAGTCGCTAAAATACCAAACTTGGTATTTAAGTTTAGTATCTTCCAGGGATGCGACACGAAGATTTTGAGAAAAATCCCCCCAACCCCAACTACCCTTTACATGGAACTTTTTTCGAAAATTTTGATTTTTTCAAAAATAGATCTAACGATTTTGATTAAAATTTCGTATATTAAACATATTTACCTGACAAATAAAATGCATATCTTGAATTTTCTGGGAATAGCCTCTGAAGAGTAGTTTATTCTGGACGAATTTTGCTAAATTTTCAATAGCTGCTAAACCGTAAGAGATGGACAAAAACTTACTACACAAAAAATGTAGAGAGCATTAAAACACACAATATATGTTATAAACATTTTTTTCGTGGAGTTCGTCGTTTTGTGACATTCCGTATTTTTGGTTTCTGCTATGAAAAACGTATACCTTTCTCATACAGGAACTTGTCAACTCCTATCCATATAGACAAAGGAACTTCATTGAGATAGCAACCAGCTTTTGACTATCACTTTAACCTCTGGTTGTCCCTTATTTCGCTTCTACTTACAAGAAAGCGAGTAATTAGACTATTTCTGCTATTTTTGTCTGATTAGCATAAAGCAATTAGAAGTATAAGCTTTTTAAGAATTATTTGTTGCAGGGATATGGAGAAAGTCATGTGAATGGTACACATCAGGTTTTTATAGAATGTGTACGTCTGTTGTAAATATTCCTTTCAGAATTCACGAACCCAGAGCCATCTGCTTGGTATGTGTCGGATATGGATAAACTGTTGGGCTATTACCTTTTATAAGAATCGAAGCATTTGCATACGTTTCTCTCCGAAACTAACTCGCGCAGAGCAGTGATCTGAAAACTATTACAGTACTGTACTTTTAGGAGGCTGTTACAATATGCATCCACGTAAAAGTTAACACCCAATACCTTCCCTGAACCAATCAACAGCCTAACGCTCTTCTGCTTCAGTATCTCTCTCTCTATCTCTCTTCCCTCCCATGTGTTGACATCAAGACAGATCTAACTTGTCACAGATTATAGTAATAATTGTGAGGAGTATTTTGAGTATGAAAACTGCTGGAAAATACTTTACAAGAAAACAAAGTTTTTAAATTGGGAATGTCTATTAATAAGATTGTGTCTGTACATTTGAAACGTCTGCTAGTTTCTGGTCGTGCAGATCAAGTGGAGAAAACGCTATATTGTCTTTAAGTTCAGAAATGAGTTGATTTTATTATGAAAAATCTTATGTGTTTCATTCGCATGACTTCCTCTACATTTCTGCAGCAAATTATTGCTAAAAAGCTAATGCTTCTATTTACTTCATGCTCATCGAGAAAAAAATAGCAGAGATAGTCTTATAACTTGCTTCCTTGTAAGTAGAAGTGAAAAAAGGGAGTACCATAAGTTAAAGTGATAATCAAAAGCTGGTTGCTATATGACTGAAGTTCCATTGTTTGTATGGACACGAGTTGACAAATTCCTGTAGGAGAAAAGTATAAGTTTTTCAAAGCTGAAACCAAAAGTAAGGAATATCTAAAAAGCAATCAACTGCACGAAAAAAATATATATTACATAAATTGTGTGTTTTAATGCGCTCTACATTTTTTGTGTGGTAACTTTTTGTTCATTTTTTACGGTTTTGCACTTATGCAAAATCCCGTAAAATTCATTCAGAATAAATTATTTCAGAGGCTATTCCCAGAAAATTCAAGATATACATTTTATTTGTAAGGTAGGTATCTTTAGTATAAGATGTTTTAATCAAAGTCGTTAGAGCCATTTTTGAGAAAATCAAAATTTACGAAAAAAGTTCCATGTAAAGGGTAGCTGGGTGTGGGGTAATTTTCTTGAAAATCTTTATGTCGTATCCTTGCAAGATACCAAACTTAAATACCAAGTTTGGTATTTAACAGTCTTTTTGTTTTTGAGCTATGCTGTCCACTGACACACACACACACACACACACACACACACACACACACACATGGGCACACACACGCACACACACGGATATTTTTTCCAGAAATGCTTTTTTTTGGATTCAGGAGCCCCCAAAATATGTATTTCCAGTGAAATCTTGGTATCGAATTTTTGGGTGCATTACAATACCTTCTCTATACTAAGTACATATTACATGTAGAGAAAGTAAAAAAAATACATATATATATTTTAATTTTTTACAATTTTGGTGCAATTTTAAGTTAAGAATGCTTTATGTCTTTGTAAATATGTATTTGCAGATTTACTGTTCATGTATCCGAGCGTTGTTTAAAAAACCATTTCCACTTAACTGTAGCAGAATGTGAGACCTGTGAAAAATACTGTATATCATGGAGAATAAAAACACTTTGGCTGTTTACATTTCACGAATTATTGTCTTCTGTGTTTTAAATTCGATACATCTAGCACTGCAGCTACATTCAGATCTCTCTCTGACTATGACCGAACATGCACAGATGATATTCAGAAATCAGAAGTTCAAAGTCAACTAAAACAAATAAATGCAGTCGATAACGGCTTTGCAGCGAACATTTACTCTGAATCTACCAGGAAATTTCCAATAAGCCCGGCGATACAGAGGTGGCAATTTGACTTCGGCAATCGAAACTGTCACGTACCCGCAGTGCTTGTGATTTATATGATGAGGGCTAGTTTGTCAGTATTCATTATGACGTCATTAAAACTGGGTCAGTACGGCTCTTGATATATCAGGAACAATTGAGCTGGTGGGTTGGAATCATAGAGTCAAGATTATGTAAACCTATATAACTCCTCAAGTGTCACAGATGGAACTATGTTCAAACAAATGCGGATTATGAGAGTAGGTAGCAACTGAAATAATATTCTTCATGTTTTAAACAAAATCATGCTCTGATTTTTACTTTCTCTAGCTTCCCATTACAATGTACATAGGGATAGAGAACTATTGTATTCCACCCAAAAATTCGATGTCGAGATTTCACCGGAAATATGTATTTTGGGGTCCCCCGAATCCGAAAAAGCATTTTTAAAAAAAATGTCCGTGTGTGCGTATGTCTGAGAACAAAATAGCTCAAAAACGGAATGACCGTTAAATACAAAACTTGGTATTTAAGTTTAGTATCTTCCAAGCACACAACACGAAGGACTTTCAAGAAAATCCAGCCACCACAAACTCTACCCTTTACATGAGAAAAGTTTCTAAAATTTCTATTTTCTCAAAAATGGCTCTAACGATTTTGTTAAAGCTATTTACATCGAAAATAAAATGTACTTGTACATCTTGAATTATCTGGCTTCTGAAGACCTCTTCATTCTGGATGAATTTTGCCGAATTTTGCTTAATTGCTAAACCATAAAGTGATAGATAAAAACTCACTACACAAAAGATGTAGATCTCGTCAAAACGCACAATTTACGTCCTTTACGCTTTTGTTGTGGAGATAACCGTTGTTATTGGTTACTAAATACTTTTCTCATAAAGGATGTGTCCGATTTTCTTTTTTTCTACTCCTGTCCAAGCAAAGAAGTGATTTGCAATGACAATCGCATAACGACAGCTTTTAAAACATTTGACTCTCACTATAGCAGAGTGCATAGGGAACTAAGTAAAAAGAACATTCTGCTAATGTTTATCTCGATTACCATGGTGAAAAAAGAAGAATAATCTTTTGTAAGAAGTTTGTTTGTAGAACAGCTAGAGAAAGTCATGTTAGTGTAACACATCAGATTTTTTTGAGTAAGAGACCAAATTTTTAAAACATTTTAATGGCTTACTTAAAACGTAGTAATTTATGGATCTGCTGGAATATAAGTTATTTGAAAGATAAAGGGGATAAAAATAGAATCAAAACTGTAAAACCTCTATACGACCAGTAACTTGAACTATTTGACTTTTGGCTAATATAATTGCTGGTCGGCTAATAACATTATTAGATAATATGAGAATAATAATATTAATTAGAATAATAATATTATTATTAATAATAATAAGAAGAAGATTTAGAATCCCTTTTACCTTAAGTATAAGCTTATTCGATGAGTTTGTGTCTTTAAATTAGAATTAAAGCATTGAATTTTGCATGTAAACGGTCCTTTAGAGCCTTTATTTGCTTTAGTACCTTTTAAATACTTTAAAGCTCACTAAATTTCAATGCTGTAGGTATAGGACATTCCTCTGCGGATTACTCCTCATTATCTTTATAAACCATTTTCATAATTTAGTAGACTATGGTAATCTATCGTAGAACTTGGTAAAACTGCAATATGATACGCTTCCCTGATCTTCTCCACCTCTTTCCCACGTAGGTGTGTATATAAATTAATTTTATAAAAGCTAGTTTGCTCTGCACTTATTTTAATTTAAATAAACAATTGAAGAAAAAGTTATATTACACACTTCATTATCAGTACAAAAAGAATAGAAATAGTGAAACGTTTAAAGAAATGGACGCTTCTCGCTATCATTAAGATTCCATATTTTTTACGTGATAGTTTGAAAAACAACTGAAAATCTGAAAGATTTTTAAAAGAATAAAAAACAATAATTAATTCCAACAACAAACAACAAATATCTTATAAATTTCTTATTTAAAAAAGTCATTTTCAATAAATTATGTGCTTCAAAGAGATTCGTATATTTTGAGTCGTAAATACTTAAATAATACTTCGAAAAATTTATTTACTATATACATTTTCTTGACAATCTTCGTGTAGCCGTTATGAAAGATATGAATTTAAGAACCAAGTTTGGTATTAACGCTTTTTATGTTTGAGTTGTGCAGATTGCAGATACACAATAACACGCACACGCATACACAACGGATAGCCAAAGACAGATCTACCCACACTTAGATAGAGGCAGACAGATAGACAGAGCCAATCCCACACGTAAGATCTTTTTATAAAAAATCTAAGAAAATATTCTTACGTAACATTTTATCTATATCAGCCTAATTAGGATAAACTTAGCAAGATTCATTTTATTGTTTGCTTGCCTTAATATTAAGGAAATAAGAGAACAAGGAAGGCTAAAGTGATAGTCAGATCTTCTGAAACTTGGTCACTAAGGTAACAAAACTTTCAGAAACATTTAAGTAGTTTAAAAATGAAACAAATGACAAGGAATATTTCAGAAACGATAGTTCTAAAAAAAGTGTAGATGTATTAGGTATATAAATTGGTGTGTTAACGAGATCTAAAATTTTTGTGTATTAAGTTTTTCTTTATATCTTACGGATTACCACTTATACAAATGGGATACATAATGTAGGGATATTTAGAGACTATTGCTAGAAAATTAAGATATACGTTTCGTTTGTCATGAAAATATGCTATACAAATGGTGGCGTTAAATTTGTATTAAAAGTATCAAACTTTTTAAAGTGTTCCATACAAAGGGCAATTTAGAAGGAGGATTGCTTTAAAATCTTCGTATTGAAGTCTTGTATCTTGTACCAAGTATGCTATTTAACCGACTTTACCTTTTTGTCATATCAATCTACAGACATAAAACACAAATACACATATAGTTCTGTCCTAAAAATTCTTGTTATTCGGGGGAACTAAAAACACATATTTTCGGTAAAATAGGGTTTCAAATTGTTGATGAAATGCAATAGATTCTTTCTACAGAAAATTAAAAGGATTTTTGGATTTGTTGGTCCTCAAAGAAATTTCTAAAGGAACCTCAGTATGGAATTTTCCTGTGGAATACAATACCTTCTCTACCTGCTATACACCTGGTATAAGGTAATAAACTGTTCGTCCATCTTTGCTGCAAAGGGAAGGCTTATCTGCTTCACATTCAAAAGGTCCCAAATTAGAATAGAACGTTGAGCAGCCATTCTACCACAAAGGAGGCATTAGCGTTGCTAATTATTTCCGAAAAATAAGAAATAGTTTAAAACTATGAATCTCCCAGAAAATAGTTCAAACTGTAATTACTCATTTTCCCCGAGATATAATATGCTTTAGTAATTGCTAAACGCAAAGATTTTGCCTGAGTAACAGTTTTGTTAACAGTTTTTAATAATAAAGAATATGGGTAAGTTCCCAAAAAGTCTGATGTGTTCCATTCACATGAGTTTCTCTACATCTCTGCAACAAATTATTGTCAAAAAGCTCATTCTTCTATTTCTTCATACTTTTCGAGAAAAAAAATAGCAGAAATATCCTTATTGCTTGCTTCCTTGTAAGTAGAAGCGAAATAACGAAGTGCCATAAGTTAAAGTGATAGTCAGAAGCTCGTTCCTTTGTTTGTATTGACAGGAGTTGACAAATTCCCGTATGAAAAAAGTATAAGTTGTTTAAAGCTGAAACCAATAACAAGGAATGACTGCCTCCGTGGTCGAGTGGTCAGCGAGCTGACTTCTCAGCCGGAGGTCCCTGGTTCCTGGGGCGGGGAATTTTTCTTTAGCCAGATTTATTCCCTATCCCCCACAGAGTCTGGAAGTAAGTATGTGAGGGTGAATGTGTGTGTGTATTTGAGAAAAATAAAATGATTTAAACCAACATAAAGAGCCTACAGACAACGAGTTGTTTCAAATCCAAAGCCCCCGAAATGACCTTAAATGTTAAAGGGGGCTACATATATAATAAAAAAAAATAAAAAAAAATAACAAGAAATATCTCATATATGATCAATTACACGAAAATAATGTATACAACATAGGTTGTGTGTTTTATCGTGATCTACATTTTTTGTGAAGTAAGCTTTTGTCTATCTGTTACGGTTTACAAGTTTTGCAAAATTCAATAAAAATCATCCATAATAAAAAGGACTTTGGAGGCTATTTCCAAAAAAAAAAAAAAAAAAAAAAAATATACATTTTATGTGCCATGTAAATGTCTTAATTATAAGAGATTTTAATCAAAATCATTAGAGCTATTTTTCAGAACATCTAAATTTTCGAAATCTTTTCCATGTAAAGGGTAGTTGGGTTTAGGGAGATTTTCTTGAAAATCTTTGTGTGGCATCATTGGAAGATTCCAAACTTAAACACCAAGTTTGGTAGTTAACGGTCTTTTCATTTTTGAGATAAGCTGTCCACAGGCACACACACACACACACATACACACACACATACACACACAGATGGATCTTTATCCAAAAAGGCTGTTTTTGAATTCAGAGGATCCAAATGTATTTGTCGTCAAATCTCGGTATCGAATTTTGGGTGCAATACAATATCTTCTCTATACACTATATACACAGTACGTGTAGAGAAGGTAAAACTAGGGAATGTTTTTGAAAATAATGCATTTGATCAGAGCAGTTTCTTTAAAATGGTAGTATATACAAACATTTGGAAAACCGTTGTTGTAAGGGAATGCAAATGGATAATTATAATAATGCTCAATATGCTCAAGTTCATAAGAGTTAAAATAATCGAATTGAATTATAGAATCAAAGAATAAACTGAATACATAGCCACCGAAGCAGTTTTCATGGCATAATTGAAAAACTTCCTTTCAAAGGAAACATAAATTATGTATATTTTGGTAAATTCCAATCATTAATACTGTAATGCCACTGGAAAATATGAGAATGAGCTTAAAGTAAATCAGGATTTGAACCCGGTCACCTAAATTCGGCTTCCAGCTACGAGAAAATATTCAAGGCAATGTTACGGAAATCAAAATTAAATCCATAATAATCCTTCTGGAACACTAGAAGAGTATTGCGACGATATTCTGCGCAGTGTTCTTTCAGAAGTCCGCAATTAACGCTCACAATGGAGTACCTTAAATATTTTATAAAAGGTAGGTCTTAATGAAGGTTATAATAGTAATAGTACTAAGATTACCTATTTGGCCACCTCAAATTATATTAAAAATTATGGGAGTTATGTTGAATTTGTGGATACTTGTACATATGTATGTATGTATGTAGGTAGGTAGGTAGGTAGGTAGGTAGCTAGGTAGGTAGGTAGGTAGGTGGGTGGGTGGGTGGGTGGGTAGGTGGGTAGGTAGGTAGGTAGGTAGGTAGGCAGGCAGGCAGGCAGGCAGGTAGGCAGGTAGGTAGGTATTTCTCTGCAAGTGGGTATCACCCGGTGGCAGAGTTATATATGTATACAAGATATATAAACAATAAATCACAGCTGCCAGTTTATGATATAATAGTTATTTACACAAATATGAAAACATTAATTTTTCTCTCAATTCAGATTAATTAATTTCACAATTAGAATCACCAACCAATTTAACATTTGTATTTACAACAATATAAAATCACAATCATTTCATTTAAGGAATATTTACAAAAATTATCCAACATTAAAATCAAGATTTTTCCTAAATTTCTTCAGAGACAGGGGACAACCCCGAAAGGCTGCTCCAGGCAATTCATTCCAGTCTTTTATGGTTCTATTTACAAAGGAGAACTTTCCCACATCAGTTCTGTATCTTCTACCCTTAATTTTGAACGGATCATCGTTTCGTGCATAGTAAGTTGGGTTTTCCAGTTTGTCAGTAACGTCCTCCCATGCGTTTAAGCCAGCATAAGCTTTAAATAAAGCGCACAACCTCTGTTTCTCACGCCTAACTTTCAACGGCTCCCATTTTATCTCCTCAGCGTTTGTAGGCCCAAAATATTTACCCCTTTTTATGAATTTTATAGCCCTTTTCTGGATCTTTTCAAACGAATCAATTTGATTTACTCTATACGGGTCCCAACAAGTTACTCCAAATTCCATGACCGACCGCACTAAGGACTTGTACGCGATTTCCCTGGACTTTGCACTCCCCTTTTTTAAAATCCTCATTAAGAAGTGCAGTGTTTTCCACGCTTTCTTAGATACAGAATTTACCTACTCGTCCCATCCAGCGTTACTCGCCAAGTAAACTCCCAAGTATTTGCAGCTGTCCACCTGTGGAATTTTTTCCTCACCCATGTGATAGTTTTGCAGAATTTTTTCCCTAGATCTATTAAATGCAATTGACTTACTTTTGCCAGCGTTAATTTTCATTTTATTTGCAGCAGCCCAATCACTAATTTCATTTAAATCACCCTGAAGAGCAGTCTCATCTTCAACATTTCTAATTTTATTGTAAATAATACAATCGTCTGCAAACAACCTTATCTGGCATTTTATATTGACAGTTATGTCGTTTACAAAAATAAGAAAAAGTAACGGCCCCAGTACAGAGCCTTGGGGTACTCCCGAGACTAGCATACCCCTTTCAGATAGCTCCTTACCTACTTTTACCCTTTGCGATCTTCCTTCAAAAATGTTTTAACCCATAGAACTACGCGTTTATCAATTCCTGTAGCAGTTAGCTTCTGGATAAGTAAATTATATGATACAACATTAAAAGCTTTGGAAAAATCTATCACCACTGCATCTGTTTTTCCCCCTGCATCCACCTCTTCTGCTAAATCTTGAAATAATGACGTTATCTGGCTTTCACACGATTATCCAAGTCTAAACCCATGTTGCGCTTTATTCTACCACTTTTTGTTTTCTAATTCCTCCCGTATATATTACACAATTAAATGTTCCATCAATTTGCACACTACTGAAGTTAGGCTGACTGGTCGATAATTATTTAGTTCTGTTTTATTTCCCCCTTTATGAATTGGTACTACAATCGCGGTTTTCCAGTCTTCCGGTAAGGCACAGTTATTTATTGACATATTAAATAAAAGCTTTAGGTACGGAATCATAGATTCCCCTCCAATTTTTAGTATTTCGGTCGGTATATTACTTTCGATTTTGCAACATTCTGATCCTTCTGCGCAATTTGGATGCCATTATTTGAAAAACGGAATTTCCACTATCCTCAATTTCCAATTTATTGTTTTAATCCGTTTTGTTAAAAACAGACACAAAATGTGAATTTAATGCGTTCGCTTTTTCCTTATCGTTCAATATGGCAATTCCATTTTCCTTGAGTTCTGGTATGCCAAGTTTATTTCCCCTGCGTCTACTTACATAATTGTAAAAAGATTTCCAACTATTATTGGTCCCGCTAAGAATTTGTTCTAAGAACCGCTCCAGAGCTTGCAATGTTTCGTCTTTCAATTGTTTAGCTAATTCTTTATATCTGTTAAAATGCCAATCTGACTTCTTCCGTTTATGAAACGCGCGCCTAGACTTTCGTTTAAGTATTCTGATGGATCTTGTATAATATTCTGGATCATTATTTTGTTTGATAACTTTGTATGGAACGTATTTCTTTATTGATTCCAAAATAAGTATTTTGAAACTGTCCCATGCTGCATCTACATTTTTTGCAGATTTTACAAACAGGCAAGATTGGTTTTTGAGAAAAGTCTGAATTCCATCTACGTCTGCTCTGCAGAAGTTAAAACTAATAATTTCCTCTCCTTCAAACCGGTTTCGCACCTTCCAGTTTATGTCTAATTGTACACAGCTGTGGTCACTTATACCTGGAAAAACCTCACATGCTTACTCTCTTTGCTTATTAATAGTATAGGCATATGTAGAGAAGATATTGCATTCCACCTAAAAATTCAATACCGAAATTTCACTGGAAATACACGTTGTAGGGTCTGATGAATCAATAAAAGTATTTTTTGAAAACATCCTTGTGCGCGCGCGTGTGTGTGTGTGTGAGTGTGTGTGTGGTCACTGATTGTAAGTGTTACCGTGTGTATCTCTTTGAACGCGACAACTCAAAAACGAAAAGTCACTTAAATACCAAACTTTATATTTAAATTCCACATCTTCTAGGGATGTGACATGAAGGTTTTTAAGAAAATCATCCCTCCCCTACCTACCCTTTACATGGAAAACATTTAGAAAATATTGATATTCTCAAATTTGCCCCAACAATTTAGATTTAAATATTGTAAGATACTTATATGGCAAATTAAATATACATCTTGAATTTTCACAGGAATAGCCTTTGAAATCTTCTTCATCCTGAATGGCATTTGTATAACTAGTAAACCGTAAGAGATGGACTAAAGGTACTACAAAAAATGTAGAATCTCGTTAAACATACAATTTATTTCATATATAATTTTTGTGGAGTTAACCAAATCCGAGATATTTTTTACTATTTTAGAAAGCTAATAGTTTTCTCAAATTGGAAATTTGTTAACTGCTGGCATACAAATAGAACCAAATTTCAATCACATAGCAACCAGTTTTTAAAATATTTGGCTATGTCTATAGCCTAGTGTATTCTAATATTTCCCTTCTGATGATAAGGAACTAAATAATAAAAATATTTTGCTAATGTTTATCTTGTTTACCGTGTAGTAAATAGAAGAAGCTGTTTAATAATAATTTTTTATAAAGAGGTAGAGACAATCTTTAGAATGTAACACATCAAGTTCCTAATAATATGGTGACAAAAACAGGAGTATAACATTTGCCTGTAATCTTGTTGCGCAGTAGCATAGGTTAAAGTGACAGTCAAAAGCTGGTTGCTATGTGACAGAAGTTCCTTTGTTTGTATGGATAGGAGTTGACAAATTCCTGTATGAGAATAGTATGATTTTAAAGGTGAAACCAGAAACAATGAATATCTCAAAAACGATCAACTCCTTGAAAAATATGTATATGACCTTAATTGTGTGTTTTAATATGCTCTGCATTTTTGTGTGGTATTTTTTGTCTATCTTTTACAGTTTATGCAAAATGCCGTAACATTCATGCAGAATAAAGGTTTCAGGGGGTATTCCCAGAAAATTCAAGATATACATCTTGTTTAGCTGGTAAATATCTCTAATGAAAAATGAAAAGTTTCGAAAAAAAGATCCATGTAAAGGGCAGTTGGAGGTGGGGGGATTTCTTGAAAATCTTCGTGTCGCTTCCTTGCAAGATACCAAACTTAAATACCAACTTTGGTATTCAATGGTCTTTTCGGTTTTGAGCTTTGCTGTTTTTTCTTTTTATTTACGGAGACACAAAATATGTATTTCCGGTGAAATCTCGGCATCAAAATTTTGGGTGGAATACAATACCTTCTCTATACACTATGTACATAGTACGCGTAGAGAAAATAAAAATTCACTAATAAACAGCAGTATTCTGCGCAAAAGCTTGTGATACGTTTTACTTTCTTTATCGCTTATATAGGAGTTAGATGAGATATAAATTCCAGCGAAAAATTGGATACTGAGATTTCATACGTTTTGAGGACCCCTGAACAGAATTAAATTATTATATAAAATCAGGCTACAAACAAGCGCAAAATGTTTGGCAACATGCGTTACAGTGGAGGCAACCCAAGCAATAATGGCAAAGTACGAAATAAAAGCATCAGAGCCCTTAGTGTAGAGAGAGCAATGTTACCATTCAGAGTAAAAAGTCTTCCAGTACTAACACACGATATCGATATCATCTGGTCACATAAAATGACAACAAAGCACTACCCACTCCAATGAAAGCGAACTGCATAAAGAAAGCAATAGGAATATCGAAATGATGCGGTCATGTCTCGTATATTTACTGACAAAAAACCTGAGGACAAGCGTACACAGAGCACAAATAGTAATAGACGTCGAATTTCTGATTGTCTGTAGTGGATTTATAGGACGTGTCTTCTGATATCCACTGGCCCTCCCGGGATCGTAGCTTGTCTGTATTAGTAACCTGTAATTCCATACTTTTTCTGTTGTGCTTGGTTACAGTCAGCAATGTCTTACTCAAGCGAGGTGACCCGCGGCCATATTGTGGGCATGCGGGAAAACATTGCCAATGCTGTGCAAATGAGTACATCTGTTGCAGCATCGGATCAAAGGTTTCCAGCAGCGCGGTGAAGGTGAATTAAAGACGCGTCCAAAATCGAGAAAAACAACGGCGGAAGTCGAAGCTAAGATTATAAATGCAGGCAGAGATGAGCCACTTAAACCGTCTACAAGATTGCACCGCAATCTGAAGCTATCTTGCTCCCTTACTACGGTGAGAAACCGACTCCATGAAGCTGGTATCTATCACCGAAAGCCAGCAAAGAAAATAGACTTGACTGAACTATACCGCAAGAGTCCAATGGGGTTTGCGCTTGGATACTTCGTCAAACCAGACCAAGTTTAGCAGCTAGTGATTTTCTCAAATGAAAAAGTTTTTTGTTCTGGTGAGAATGGGCGAATGTATTTGTGACGACCAGACAGTACTCGCTATGTTCCAGAACACGTAGTTGCCAAGAAAAGTGTGGGATTTTGGGCTTGGAGGTTCACGAACAATACTGATTACTGCCTACTTCACTGTTCTGTTCTCCATCAGATCAAACCCCATCCCCACGTAACTTTAGGCATTATACCAAAAGCAACATGTTCTACCAGACGCATATTAAACAATTCGGGAAACTCCAAACATCTCGAGAACCTGCATACGTTCTTGTAAATGTCGAAACATGCATTTTCTCTGTAATCCTGATTAACCAAGCGAAAGATCGCCAAAAATCGGTCTCCACCATTTTGAAAGGAGACACGCTACCTAATCTCGCTTCAGTTGAGGGTGGTGCCTATACTTATTAGCGAATGAGTTGACAAACGCAGTATAAGTTAAGCTCTATTGTTTTGATATACAACACTCACCTGCAAAATGTCAGTATCAGCCAATAAAATAAAATCATGGCGTAATAAGGTACCCTACAAACGGTAAGGAATGCGGTGTACGGAACAACACAGTGCGGGTTTCCTTTTGTGCCTTCTGTACCTCGACCCAAAATCTGTGCATCAGAAAAACTGCAGGCAACACTGAGGAGAACAGCCAGGCAAAGGCACCATGACAGATTATGGTGAACGGCAAACTTAGAAACAAGGCATGACATTACCAGATTAGCAGTCCACGAGTTTCATCACATAATGTGCAAAAACACACACTTCCGAATATACTGTGAATGGTTACTATGTAAAAAAAACTGTGTAATCGATACCATATCGAGCTCTGTTCAAAAAGAACAAAAATAATATGCTAATATGTAAACTATTGAAGTAAACTACTTTCCAATTTGGCTGCAATTCTTTATTATTACAAGAACATCCGTGCGTGTGTATGCCTGACTATCTTGAGTTGGTCTGATCTGTTTTTTTCTTGTATAAGTGGTATACATTAAGCGATAAACGAAAACATACTATTCAAAACATCTTATGTTATCCCCCTTAGTATAATGTAGATAAAATAATCTTTTGTAAGAATAAGCAAGCAAGTTATAAGACTATTTCTGCTGGTCTTTTTTCTCGATTAGCATGAAGTAAACAGAAACATAAGCTCTTTAACAATAATTTGTTGCGGAGATGTAGAGAAAGTTATGTGAATGGAACACATCAGAGTTTTTCTCTATTAGTTTATCTAGTAACGATGGCTTCCCGAAAGGCACTCGCAGGGTTGCCAATTTAGCCACTTTGGAGCCACTTGGAATACTTCAAAAAGCGACAGGTGGCATTTTTGCTCCATTTAGTCATATCGAAATGCATTATGGTACAAACTAGGCAGAAAGGGGTTATCAAGTAAAATGCTTAGAGCATTGCTGGCAATGTATCAAAATGTCGAATTCTGTGTGAAGTACGACAGAAACAGAGTGTCCGAGAGCTGCCGAAGCTATAGGGGAGTGAGGCAGGGTTGTATTTTATCTCCCTTGCTATTTAATCTCTTTGTGGATGATATTACTGATACAATGATAGCAGAGAATATTCAAGCGCCAGTAGTAGCGGATTTGCAGATCCCAACACTTTTATACGCAGACGATTTAGTATTGTGCTCTACGACAGTAAACGGATTGTAACGAGGACTGGACAAACTTAAGAACTATTGCGATGAATGGATACTTACAGTTAATGTGAATAAGACTAAGGCAATGACTTTCAAAAAGGGTTGTGTTTATAGCAGGGAGGAGACTTGGACATATGCAGGACAGATACGGGACAATGTTAAATCCTTTGTGTACTTAGGACTCACATTTACAATGAACGGAAAATGGACAAAACACATTGACATTGCGAAACACAAGGCAAGGGTGAAAGCGGCGGAAGCTCTCCGGATACGCTGCAGAATTCCGAATATCTCCATGACCTTAATGGAAACTGTATACGGAGCGACAGTTAGATCCATGATGACATACGGAGGAGAAATATGGGGGTGGGAACAAACAGAAAATCTGGATCAAGTGAGGATCCAATTTTTGAAAGGAATTCTGGGTGTAGGGAGGGGTACGGCAAACTGCGGAATAATGAGGGAATTCGGGGCACATAGTGAAATGATAGAGTGCAAAATCAGAGCAGTTAAATATTGGATGAGAATCGTTCACGGAAACCAATCTCTAATTAGGGCAGTCTGCTACCGTGAACAGTTTCGAATGGAAGGTAATTTGACGTGGGCATCAAAATTAAAGAAAGGGTTGGAAACCATTGGGATGGGAGAAATTTGGATGGCGGGACAGGAAAACAGGCGAAGTATTTGGAGAAAAATTAAGAAACGTCTCTGTGATATTGACAGACAGCAAATGATTGCGCAATGCACAGAGAAGGTGTCATTAGAAGTACAGTCTGGGCTGAAATCGGAGTGGGGTATGGAGCAATACATCAAAACAGGTACCAAACTCATTAGAGAGGAGCTCGCGTGGATTAGACTAGGAGCATGGAGGAGCACGAAAATTTCTGACGAGAATGGTACGAGAATCTATCCCATTTGCGAGGAGGAAGAGTCGTGGACTCACATCTTGGCAAGATGTAAGGGTACGGAGGAATGGCGGGAAAAATATTTGCCGCGATTTTTTACCACTGCGAATGTAGGGATAGAAGCATGTTGGACGCTACTGGCAAACACGGAAAACATGGACGGGCTAGGTAAATTTATACTTAAGGCAAGACAGCTGAGATCTGAGGAGGCTGCCAATAGAGAAGGGGGGGGGGATAAGATCAACTAAACAAAAGTGACTACAATGTTCTACATACATATATCTATATTATGTCATACTTAGGTCACTGTTGTGCTAGGGTTGTATATATTATGTGTGTGTATATATATATATATATATATATATATATATATATATATATATATACATATATGTGTCTTTTAAGTGTAATTATCTATTATAAGAGGGTGCATTTATGAAGGTGTACTCTGTGCTGTAAATTTAAATTGCTCTATTTGGATATCTTTGTATCTTTATTTTCGGATTCACTCTTAATTTTATTGTTGTTTAATATTGCTTTTGACTGTGTATTTCCTTTGTCTTTTTATTTTCGTGTTTACTCTTTTAATTCTTTGTTGTGGTTGTTGTTTTAATATTGCTTGTAATGTGTATTACAAAAGCACGTACGGTCTGTGGACCCGTGCGACTGTTGAAATTCTATGTATGATATTGCTATGTTAATAAATACACCTATTCATTCATTCATTAATATATGGCCATCTTCAAACGTGAACAATTCTTATATTTAATAAACATGTATACACATATTGTATCATCAGTAGTGGACACTTCCCCAGGTTAAATGATTAATTTTTTCACTCTTTCCGCTGTATGTGTGATGATATCATAAGTTATGTCCTCTCCATTTCTTTCTACATTTATTTCCCAATAATCTCAGAGGTCTAATATATAAACAAGCATCCTATTTTATATCGTCAATAATAACACTTAATGCAAATTTAACCCTTATATGGCTAAATATACCACTAGGTACTTACTTTGTGGCCCAATTTAAATAATGTTTCATTTTATTCAGCTTTTACTAGTTATTTCAGTTTCCATGGTCAACGTTATAATTAAAATCAATAAGGGTAACAAAAAGGTTGATTAAATTATATTACAGTTTAATAAAAATTAATTGATTAAGCAAAAACTAGGTAAACTAGTTTGCATACATATAATGATGCAGATATGTAGCTAGCCATTTATGACCTTTTTGAAAATCATTTTTTGCTACTTTTCACAACTAAGAGTTGGCAATACTGGTCACTCGTGTATAATTAACAGAAATATTAACGACAATTATACCATATACGTATAGAACAGAGTTAAGGTATCCTAACATGTTAACTGTCTTAAACACATTTCTAATTTATGTTGCTTACACCTAGATAAAACATTATTGACTGGATAAATATTTAAGAATGCTTCATATTTAATAAATGGGGTGGAACGTGGCCTATGATCATGTTTGAATAGGCTCACTCTTTTTAATAAATAGAACAAAAGAGCAGTTTTGCCGTTTTAAAGTACGTTTTGAGAAAAGGCGTAATGTGCTTAACATTAACTTTATTTTAAATAAAGATATTTTGAAACTTAGGGAAAATGGAGAGATGTTTACTGTATTCTAAATATATTTTGAATTAAAAGAATTCCCACTCTTACTATTAATATAAGCTATAGGAATTTTGAGTCGCCATGCTAACTTCATATACCTACCTAAGGTCGCGGGTTCAAACCCAGCGGAGGACGATGGATTTCTTTCGGGTGTAAAAATCCTTAGAATGGCTTCCTTTGGAAGGGAAGTAAAGCTGTTGGTCCCGTGTCGTAGATTTACGGCACGTTAAAGAACCTCAAGCCTGATAGAGAGGCCTCTGAGCAAAATTAAACGGTCTTTCACGCCCAGTATAGAATGGGTCGCTGAGAACCACATCAGTTAAAGAGCGTCTATAAATAGCACGCCATCTCCATTTTTTTCTATCGAAATTTGACTATGTTGAATCTACATCATTAGCCACGTGAGTACACAACGGGAGAAACGTGCTTCCGCTGTTTGTGTATAAAGAAACTCACTTCAGCTGTTGAATATCGCTCTTGTGGTTTGTTTTCGAAGCAGGGGATATTCAGTTACCAAGTTGCTCCCTTTACCTTCAAATTATGCTCTTTGTGGAGAAACAGTTCGTAATGCTAAAGGTGCAGACCTTCTTTAAAAGATTAACAGAAGAATTTCTACCCCCTTAAAATATTCAGTGCACCTAGTATGTCTCTGAGGCAGATTATGCGCTAAGATTAGCCTTTTACTTTCTCTATAGGACTATGTACAGTGTATAGAGAAGGTATTGTATTACACCCAAAAAATCGATACCGAAATTTCACCGGAAATACATGTTTTAAGGCACTGTGAATCCAAAAAAAACATTTTCAGAAAAAGGTCCGTGTGTGTGATTGTGGACAGCATAGCTCAAAAATGAAAAGACCGTTAAATATCAAATTTGGTATTAAACTTAGTATTTAAGTTTAGTATCTTACAAGGATGCGACACGAAGATTATCAGGAAAATCCCTCCACCCTAAACTGTCCCATTACATGGAAAATATTTGAAAATTTTTGATTTTCTCAAAAATGGCTCTAACGATTTTGATTAAAATGCCGTATATTAAAGATGTTTGCATCTCAAATAAAATGTATATCTGAAATATTCTGAGAATGGCCTCTGAAGACCTCTTTATTCTGGATGAATTTTGCCAATTCTGCTTAGTTGCTAAAATGGACAAAAACTTACCACCCAAAAAATATAGGGCGCGTTAAGACCAACAATTCATGCCATATACACTTTTTGGTGGAGTTGATCGTTCTTAAGGTATTCATTATTATTGATTTCAGCATTAAAAAAGGTACAGGTACTTTTCTCATACAGGAATTTGTCAACTCCTGTCCATACATATAAAGGAGCTTCAGTCACATAGCTACAAGCTTCTGAGTATCACATTAACCTATGGTACTCCCTTATTTCTCTTCTATATACAAGAAAGCAAGTAATAAGACAATTTCTGCTAAATTTTTCTCCATTAGCATGAAGTAGATAGAGCATAAGTTTTCTAACATTAATTTGTTGCAGAGATGTAGAGTAAGTCATGTGAATAGAATACATCAGAGTTTATCTTTATAGTTTGTTGTTTATTGGATATTAATGCCACGTACAAAAATCTGATGTGTTCCACTCACATGACATTCTCTACATCCCTGCAAAAACTATTGTTAAGAAGCTTATGTGTCTATTTACTTCATCCTAATCGAAAAATAATGGCAGACATAGTCTTATTACTTGCTTAGAAGCGAAATAAGGGAGTGCCATAGGTTAAAGTGATAGTCAAAGGCTGGTTACTATAAGACTGAAGTTCGTTTGTTTGTACGGACAGGAGTTGCGAAATTCCTGTATGAGAAAACCATAAGTTTTTCAAAACTGAAACCAATAACAAGGAATATCTCAAAAACTGTCAACTCCACGAAAAAATGTATGTAACATAGGAACACAAATTGTGTGTTTTAACGTGCTCTACATTTCTTGTGAGGTAAGTTTTTGTGCGTCTCTTACGGTTTAGCAGTCTTTTCGTTTTTCAGCTATGCTGTCCACAGACACACACGCACAGAAACACACACACGCACACACACAAGGACCTTTTCATAAACATATATTTTTTTTTGATTCAGGGGGGCCCAAAATATCTATTTCAGGTGAAATCTCGGTATCAAATTTTTGAGTGGAATGCAATTCCTTCTCTATACACTTTGGACATATTACGTATAGAGAAAGTAAAAAGATCGGCAAACATTATAAGTAGGTGTACCACTGAGGAAACCGGTTGCAGACAGTAGAGCTCCAAGGTCCAATTGGATTTATTGCTTGGATGATCCTTAATCGGGTCGCACGAATCGTCCCTCTGAAGGTTATGTCACAGACACACTGCTGCCCCCTTCCTCTCAGTAATAATTGTCCCCTCCTCCAGATCTATATGCATATCTCCATCCTTATCGCACTAATCAAACTCCTTAGTCCGTCACTGAGCTTGGAGACAACACGCTTCCTCATAATAGAGCATTCACAAAACACAAACTACTCGTATTTAGTGAATACACCCACATTTATATCAGAACATAACGGACTGTTCAGTGACACATTTTTACTTTCTCTACATGTATACAGAACGTATTCTAATGCATCGAAAAGTTCGATACCGAGATTTCACTTGAAATACATGTTTTGCGTCCTCATGATTCCATAAAAAGGCATTTTTGGAAAAAAATTCGTGTGTTTATGTGTCACTCTGTATGTGTGTGTATCGGTGGACAGCATAGCTCAAAATCGAAAAGACCGTTAACTTGATATTTAAGTTTGGTATCTTCCAAGGATGCGACACAAAGATTTTCAAGAAAATCCCCTTACGACAAACTACCCTTTACATGGAAAAATTTTCGAAATATTTGATTTTTTTAAAAATGTTACTATTTAGATTCAAAATAAAATGTACATTTTCAATTTATTATGGATGAATTTTGTGAATTTTGCTGAACTGCTAAACCGTAAGAGATGGACAAAAACTTACCATATAAGAAATGTAGATCTCGTCAAAACATACAATTTATGCTCTTTACGTTTTTGTTGTAGAGGTAACCATTTCCAAGATATTCTTTGTTATTGGTTTCAACTGTAAAGTACTTATACTTTTCTCATACAGAAACTTTCCTTTTTTTTTTTTTTTTTTTTTTTCTACTCCTGGCCAAGCAAAGAAGCAATTTGCAATGACAATCGCATAACGATAACTTTTAAAACATTTGACTATCAATTTAGCCTAGTTTACTGCATTCCCTTCATTTCCTTTTACTTAAAAGGAACTAAGTAATAAAAATATTCTGCTAATGTTTATCTCGATTAGCATTGTGTAGAAATAAGAGGAATCTTTTTTAAGAAGTTTGTTTGCAGAGCAGCAAGTGAAAGACATGTGAGTGTAACACATAACATTTTTAACATTAGTTAATAGTTCTAACATCTTCTCATTTTATTATTCCTGTGCCCTGTTCCCTTCAGAATTAAGAATCTCGTCTCCCATATTAGCTTCTTCTATCTTGTGGCAAATTGTCTTGTGCTATCTAAGAGTTGCTTTGTTTTAGCAACATATTATTGGCGTATCACTGCTTTATATAGGGTCCTCATATTTATTCGACCTTTGCCGCCAGTTGTTTGCCCAAGTATGAAGCCAATACTAATAGTTTACCTACGTTTGTCTTGGCAGAGGACTAATGAACGATGGGTAGAAGGATGGATGTCAAAAGTTTCGAGGTCACTTTAGTGAAATGGGATTTGTATCGTTCCTTTCCAATATTTACATGGAACATCCCGTAAACTTGCAACCGCAGCATTAATGTGGACAGTTAACATAGTCTTCCAGTTTGGTAGTAGCACTCAACCATGCAAATTCAGTGTCCATTTCCATCTCGAGTGAAAAGAATGCTCTAAATGTTCTGGTGACAAATTGTTGTGCACCGCCCAGCAAATTAACCTTTTACAAAGTGGGCAAAGCATGCAGTCCAAGGTCCAATTCCGCAGCGCGGTTCGAGACAAGAGCGACCTTGAACTAATAAGGACGTCATGCATTTAAACACACTGGCGATAAAGGCCGAATAAACCTGTAGACCCGGTATTTTATTGTTTTACTATCTTTATTTAATTAGATACCTATTTTTCCATGTATCATTTATACTTCCAGTCACTGTTGCAGCTTTATTGGCCTAATGTGCAACTGTGGCTATGTGTGTGAGTGTGTGTGTGTGTGTTTGTGTGTGTATTCTCTGTGTCTGAATTCAGCATGACTCAAAACAAAAAGTCCATTAAACCAAGCTTAGTATTTAAATTTAATATCTTCCAAGGATACGAGGCGAAGATTCTCAGAAAACTCTCTCTGCTCCAAACCGCACTTCTCATGAAAGCGTTTTCGAAATTTTCGATTTTGAATACGATGCCATATATTAAATATGTATGCTGGAAAAATAAAGTAAATATCCTTAATTTTTTAGGAATTTAAAACACCCAATTTATATCATAAACAATTTGTGTAAAGATAACCATTTCAGAGATATTCCCTGGTCTTGATTTCAGCTTTAAAATAGTTAACATTTGAATCAAATGAAAACCCTCGTCCGTATCATATCTCTTTTGTTTTACGCCCAGCCATGGGAAGAAAACCGGATCCCAATAGATTTTGAAAGGTTTGACAGGGTGTTCGACCAGCGCATTCTCTTATTTCCCTTCTACTAGAGAAAGTAGTAACTAAGCAATAAGACAATTTCTAGGAATGTTTACCTTGATTAGTATTATGCAGATAAAAGAATGAACATTTGTAATAATAGTTTGTTTGCAGATAAAGATACTGTATTCCTTCTATGTGCACCGCAATATCTACGTATTTTTATCTCTTTATATAAAACCCTGCATCAAATGAATCGCTAAACTAGCACTGCACGAGAGGTACTAATGAAACACTATTTCTGTTCAACTGAAGTCAAGTTACTACATAACACTGCATACGAGAGGTACTAATGAAACACTATTTCTGTTCAACTGAAGTCAAGTTACTACATAACATTGCATACGAGAGGTACTGATGAAAAACTATTTCTGTTCAACTGAAGTCGAGTTACTACATAACACTGCATACGAGAGGTACTAATGAAACACTATTTCTGTTTAACTAAAGTCGAGTTACTACATAACACTGCATACGAGAGGTACTAATGAAACACTATTTCTGTTCAACTGAAGTCGAGTTACTACATAACACTGCATACGAGAGGTACTGATGAAACACTATTTCTGTTCAACTAAAGTCAAGTTACTACATAACACTGCATACGAGAGGTACTGATGAAACACTATTTCTGTTCAGCTGAAGTCAAGTCAAGTTACTACATAACACTGCATACGAGAGGTACTGATGAAACACTATTTCTGTTCAACTGAAGTCGAGTTACTACATAACACTGCATACGAGAGGTACTAATGAAACACTATTTCTGTTCAACTGAAGTCGAGTTACTACATAACACTGCATACGAGAGGTACTAATGAAACACTATTTCTGTTTAACTAAAGTCGAGTTACTACATAACACTGCATACGAGAGGTACTGATGAAACACTATTTCTGTTCAACTGAAGTCAAGTCAAGTTACTACATAACACTGCATACGAGAGGTACTGATGAAACACTATTTCTGTTCAACTGAAGTCGAGTTACTACATAACACTGCATACGAGAGGTACTAATGAAACACTATTTCTGTTCAACTGAAGTCGAGTTACTACATAACACTGCATACGAGAGGTACTGATGAAACACTATTTCTGTTCAACTAAAGTCAAGTTACTACATAACACTGCATACGAGAGGTACTGATGAAACACTATTTCTGTTCAACTGAAGTCAAGTCAAGTTACTACATAACACTGCATACGAGAGGTACTGATGAAACACTATTTCTGTTCAACTGAAGTCGAGTTACTACATAACACTGCATACGAGAGGTACTAATGAAACACTATTTCTGTTCAACTGAAGTCGAGTTACTACATAACACTGCATACGAGAGGTACTAATGAAACACTATTTCTGTTTAACTAAAGTCGAGTTACTACATAACACTGCATACGAGAGGTACTGATGAAACACTATTTCTGTTCAACTGAAGTCAAGTCAAGTTACTACATAACACTGCATACGAGAGGTACTGATGAAACACTATTTCTGTTCAACTGAAGTCGAGTTACTACATAACACTGCATACGAGAGGTACTAATGAAACACTATTTCTGTTCAACTGAAGTCGAGTTACTACATAACACTGCATACGAGAGGTACTGATGAAACACTATTTCTGTTCAACTGAAGTCGAGTTACTACATAACACTGCATACGAGAGGTACTAATGAAACATTATTTCTGTTCAACTGAAGTCAAGTTACTACATAACACTGCATACGAGAGGTACTAATGAAACACTATTTCTGTTTAACTAAAGTCAGGCTACTACATTAAAATTGCAACTATAATTATATAGTCGCATTTTTTTTAACTCCATGGCACGACAGCTCACGGGGAACCTTGGCCTACCGCCCGGCCGCTGCGTCCCCCATCTCGGTCCACTACAGACGTCATGGATGGGGTGCAGTATTGGAGGGTGAGACGTGGTCAGCGCCTCGAGTCCCCCCGGCCGGTTAATGCGATCCTCATGATCTGATAGTCGCATGCCTCGACTTAGAATATTTTAACTTCACAGCTTCTCAACTAAAATTCTAAATGTGTAACTGGAGAGTAGGTATTAAAAAAAAGTCTGGTGTGTTAATCTCACAAGACTTTCTCTAGCTGTTCTACAAACTTCCTATAAAAAAGTATTCTTCTTTCTACACAAAGCTAATCGCAGTAAGCAAAAGCAGAATGCTCTTATTACTTAGTTCTTATAAGTAAAAGGGAACTAAGGTACTCACTAGATTAAACAGATAGTCAAATGTTTTAAAAGCTATTGTTATGCGATTGTCATTCAAATCGCTTCTTTGCTCGGCCAGGAGTAGAACGAAAGAAAAACGGACAGTTCCTGCCTGAGAAAAGTTTAAGTGCTTCACGATTGAAACCAATAACAAAGAATATCTCGAAAACACAAAAAAAAAAAACCTAAAGGATATAAACCGTGTGTTTTGACATGATGTACATTTTTTTTTTTTTTTACAGTGAGTTTTTGTTTGTCTGTTACGGTTTAACAGTTAAGCAAAATTCGGCAAAATTCATCCAGAATAAAGAGGTCTTCAGAAGCTATTCCAGAAAATTCGAGATATGCATTTTATTTCGGATATAAATAGCTTTAATATCCGGGATTTTAATCAAAATCGTTAGAGCCATTTTTAAGAGAATCAAAATTTTCGAAATTGTTTCCATGTAATGCGTAGTTTTTTTTTTTTTTAATCTTTTAGAAGATACTAAGCCTAAATACCAAGTTTGCTATTTAACAGTCTTTTCGTTTTGGGGTTATGCTGTCCTCAGACACACACACACACGGACGTTTTTACTTTCTCTTCACGTAGGACATATAGTGTATAGAGAAGGTATTGCACTCCACCTAAAAGTTCGATACTGAGATTTCACCAGTAATATATGTTTAAGGGTCCCCCATATTAAAAAAAAACATTTTCAGAAAAAGATCCGTATGTGTGTCCGTGTGTCCGTGTGTCCGTGTGTCTGTGAACACGATAAGTCAAAACCGAAAAGTCGGTAAAATACCAAACATGGTATTTAGGTTCAATATCTTCCAGGGATGTAACACAAATATTTTGAGAAAAAAAAACCCACTCCCAACTACGCTTTACATGGAACTTTTTCGAAAATTTTGATTTTCTCAAAAATGGCTCTAACGGTTTACCTGACAAATAAAATGTATATCTTGAATTTTTTGTAAATAGCCTCTGAAGAACTACTTTATTCTGGATGAATTTTACGGAATTTTGCATAACTGCTAAACCATAAGAGATGGATAAAAACTTACAACACAAAAAATGTAGAGCACGTTAAAACACACAATTTATGTTGTATACATTTTTTTCGTGGAGTTGATCGTTTTTGAGATATCTCTTGTTTTTGGTTTCAGCTGTGAAAACTATACTTTTCTCATACAGGAATTTGTCAACTCGTGTCCATACAAACAAAGGAACTTCAATCACATAGCAACCAGCTTTTGAGTATCACTTTAACCTATGCTACTCCCTTATTTTGCTTCTACTTACAAGGAAGCAAGTAATAACACTATTGCTGTTAATTTTTTCTCTATTAGCATGAAGCAAATAGAAGCATAAGCTTTTTAACAATAATTTGTTGCAGAGATGTAGAGAAAGTCATGTGAATGGATCACATCAGATTTTTTTAAAAATGCTTTTTTCGGTCTTAGGGGACCCAAAACATACATTTCGGGTGAAATCTCGACATTGAATTTCCAGGTGCATTACAATAGCTTCTCTATCCCTATGCACATTGTACTTATGGGGCCAAGGAAAGAAATAACCTTCTATGTGATGTCATCTCCTTTCCCAATATCTCCTACAACTGTATTGCCGAGTAGTTATGGGATAGTGAGAGCTCAGTCCCCAATGAGTTGCAGGCTAGATTGCAGGAGTTTTCTTTAACTTGTATGAGAAGGTTAGCATATTGCTGCTTGTATTTATAATATTTACAATATTATGAGTGATTATCATCTAAATAAATATATCTGCATATCTTCAACAAAGGTAGCGGATTAAGCAAACGTCCCTCTTTGTTTTGCGTTTGCCTTCTTCAGACCTAATGCAGTTAAAACTCTTGTAGATGAGCAAAGTATTGCTATAGGCAAGACATGTCAAAGCAAATGCTGTGGACCAAGGCAAGGTTAACCATGTCTAGACTTGAGGAGAGAGAAAAAGAAAGAGAACAATAAGCAAGAGAGGGAAGGATAAGGACAGATGAGGAATAGAGCATACTCAAAGGGTTGAATGGCAATGAACTAGAACGTTGCATTTTATGCGGAGAGAAAGTTTGGGTAGTTTAACGTCCTTTAACCTGGTTGGTCATACCGGACGATGAATGAAATTGGTGAATTGATGCTCAAATGATCTCGGGGTCCATGGAGCTTAAAGTTATTCGATATTCGTCTTCTCAGGATAAGGGAAAACCACGAAAAAAAAAAACTTTATCCGGGTAACTCACCTTAAGCGTGATTCGAACTCCCGACCTTTTGAATGTGAGGCAGACACGCTACCATCACTATCCAGGCGGGTAAAAATGAGACATCATTGTTCAATGTTTACCAGAATTTAAAGCACTAAGAAATTGGAGGAAAGAAATGTGGTAACACAAATGGTGTGGTATGCCAGCAGAAATGTTAGCGATTGTAATGCTGAATATTAAGGGAAAGAAATGTGGTAACACAAATGGTATGGTATGCCAGCAGTAATGTTAGCGATTATAATGCTGAATATTAAGGGAAAGAAATGTGGTAACACAAATGGTATGGTATGCCAGCAGAAATGTTAGCGATTATAATGCTGAATATTAAGGGAAAGAGAACGATTAAAGAAATAAGGTAATATTAGGAAAGGTAAGAGAAACGTGAGTAAGAATGAGAGAATAGAAGTGAAAATACAGATTGGGATGGAATAGGCAGCACAAAACAAAAGACTACACTTGCTAACAGCAAGGGAAATATGTGGATGTAGTTCCTCAGAGGCACTCAAACCTAGATACATTAGGGTGCATAATATCGTTTAACAAGGCATGATTGAACTGTGATCTAAGTACAATACACTTCATGCTTTATGTTAAAACAATCAACGGCTGGGACGTTTATTTTTATGTAATGAAAATGATGGAGTTTCCCAATATTTTGTATATAATACACATAACAACCAAAAGCCTTAATAACAAAATAGGCTAACAAATTCTTCAGGAATATCACATTAAGCATTTCGTAGCAGTTTTTTTTATGGACTACATGGGTAAGGTAATTATAGGTATATTAATATAATATCTATATAATTTATATAGTAAAACAGTTAAAATCAAGCCATTAAAAGATGAAGTATTTCGCAAATAAATCAGTACTTAGCACGCCACTTTAGTGTGCTGTTAGCGTGTCTGCACCTCGCATTCAAAAGGTCCCGAGTTCAAATTGTGATCAGGAGACACAAAATATGTCAAGTAACTCTAAGCTCTGCAGACCTCGGGATCATTTGACCATGACCATCATGAGGATCATTTGACCATCATGAGGATCATTTGACCATCATGAGGATCATTTGACCATCATGAGGATCATTTGACCATCATGAGGACCATTTGACCATCATGAGGATCATTTGACCATCATGAGGATCATTTCACCATCATGAGGATCATTTGACCATCATGAGGATCATTTGACCATCATGAGGATCATTTCACCATCATGAGGATCATTTGACCATCATGAGGATTATTTCACCATCATGAGGATCATTTCACCATCCTGAGGATCATTTCACCATCATGAGAACCATTTCACCATCATGAGGATCATTTCACCATCATGAGGATCATTTGACCATTATGAGGATCATTTCACCATCATGAGAATCATTTCACCATCATGAGGATCATTTCACCATCATGAGGATCATTTGTCCGATGTAACCTAGCAGACTGCACTTTCACATAAAAGTACCCAAATAAATATCTCACAAAATGTTTCTAGGAAATGTTTTCTGGATCATACAATTTTTCTGAAGGTTACAGTTTTAGTTAAGAGAAAACTAATTATTACGGAAGTATTTATCGTTTTTTTTTACTTTCTCTATAGTACTATGTACATAGTGTATTGAGAATGTATTGCACTCCACCAAAAAATTCGATACCGAGATTTGACCGGAAATATGTGTTTTAGAGTCCCCTGTATCCAAAAAAAGCATTTTCAGAAAATGTTCCGTGACTCTAACGATTTTGTTTAAAATATCGTATATTAAAGTTATTTACCTGGAAAATAAAATGTATATTTTGAATTTTCTGGGAATAGCCTCTGAAGACTACTTTATTCTGGATGAATTTTTCATAACTGCTAAACCGTAAGATATGGACAAAAACTTAACCCACAAAAAATGTAGAGCACGTTAAAACACACAATTTATGTTATATACATTTTTTTCGTGAAGTTGATCGTTTTTGAGATATTCCTTTTTCTTGGTTTCAGCTTTGAACAACTTATTTTCTCATACAGGAATTTGTCAACTTCTATCCATACAAACAAAGGAACATCAGTCACATAGCAACCAGCTTTTGGCTCTCAATTTAACCTATGTTATTGCCTTATTTCGCTTCTACTTACAATAAAGCAAGAAATAAGACTATTTCTGCTAATTTTTCTCGATTAGCATGAAATAAATAAAAGATAAGCTTATTAACAATAATAATTTACAGATATATAGAGAAAGTCATGTGAATGGAACATATCAGATTTTTACTCTCTCTATACGAACTATGTACATAGTGTATAGAGAAGGTAATGCATTGCACACAAAAATTCGATACCGAGATTTCACAGGAAATACATGTTTTGACACTCCCTGAATCAAAAAAAGAAGAATTTTTAGAAAAATGTCCGTGTGTGTCTGGCTCTCTTTGTGTATGTGTATGTGTGTGTGTGTGTGGGCAGCTTAGCTCGAAAACGAAAATTCCGTTAAAAATCAAACTTGTTATTTAGGTTCGGTATCTTCCAAGGATGCAACACGAAGATTTTCAAGAAATTCTCCCCACTCCCAAATACCCTTTACATGGAACTTTTTTCGAAAAATTTGATTCTCTAAAAAATGGCTCTTAACGATTTTGATTAAAAAATCGTATATTAAAGATATTTACCTGACAAATAAAATGTATATTTTGAATTTTCTGGGAATAGCCTCTGAAAATTAGTTTAATCTGGATGAATTTTACAGAATTTTGCATAGCTGCTAAATCGTAAGAGATAGACAAAAACTTACCACACAAAAAATTTAGAGCACGTTAAAATACACAATTTATGTTATATATTTTTTTTTCGTGGCGCTGATCGTTTTTGAGATATTCCTTGTTTTTGGTTTCAGCTTTGAAAAACTTACTTTTCTCATACAGGAATTTGTCAACTCCTGTCCATACAAACAAAGGAACATCAGTCACATAGCAAGCAGCTTTTGGCTTTCAATTTAACCTATGTTACTGCCTTATTTCGCTTCTACTTACAATAAAGCAAGAAATAAGACTATTTCAGCTAATTGTTCTCGATTAGCATGAAATAAATAAAAGAATAAGCTTATTAACAATAATTTGTAGGGATATCTTATGAAAGTTTTTTCTGCTTTTTTTACACAAGAATAGTGTGTTTATCACATAAAACAGTTCTTTCTGTAACACGAGAAAGTGTGTTTGTGTATAGGGAGTACGTCTAACGTGTGTGATGTGCCCAGTCCAAGCTGACTCGGGCAAATTGAAAACTTCATGTTCAACTCCTAACCTCAGGTAACAACAACTAATACTAAATCTAATGTATTAAGTCATTCAGCGCTCGCACAAAGTGGACCTAGTAAGGATCAGGCAATCGTTATTGCAGCTCAAGATGGTATTCCTATCAAAGATTATGTTTACGCCATAGCAAAACTTACCGAACCAACTAATATACGGTTCGTCTCACGAATCTCAAATAACGGTGTATGCATGTACCTCTCTAACAAACGAATAGCGGAAGAAATAGCAGCAAACCATCCCCGGATTACTATCAATGATGTTGTACTAGATCTGCGACCCCTATTGACTAAACACGAGAGAGTCATACTGTCAAACGTCTGCTAAGTCATCCCCAGTAGTACCCTAGAAAATTACATGGCATCCCAAGCTATATATCCGACCTCTGCAATTTCACACGTCAGGGCCGGAATGAGAGCTCCAGGTTTCTCTCATATTTTAAGCTTTCGCGGACAGTTCTACGTAAAGCCTGAGGATATCGATCAACTGCCCTACAGTTTTCAAATCTATCACGATGACACAAACTACTGGGTCTATGTGTCAACTGACACACCTACTTGTTTCATTTGCAAACAAGAAGGCCACTTGGCTAGCCAATGCAAAGCATCAGAAGTGCAACAGACCACCACAACGCCTTCTACCTCCAATTCTGGGGACTTTCCCTCCTTGCCTACCACAACTTAACTTCTGGTTCATCTACCTCAAAAAAAGACACTCGTCATGTCAATGACGACCAAGTAAAGTCGTTAAACACTAAAATGGGGGGAAATTCTTCTTCTCATACAGTAAACAATACCATGCTTGTCACGATGCTACTACTGTACACTTAGGTGAAGTAGCCACTCCTGTTGACAGTCTACCACACCGCATGAAACGCCCTATTTCTTCAACCAACAGTGATTCAGAACATCCAAATGATTCAAAACTTGAGCAGGATAATTCCGAACGGTTAACCAAATCACAGGATGAGTCATCTGATGATGACAACATCTTAAAGACCAGTACTAAACCAATGCCTAAAAAACCAAAATCATCAGCGGCAACACAACCACTACGTGAACTGCTGCTACCACTTCAAAACCACTTGGAGGCTAACCCGGACGAATACCTTTTGAATTTTACACAACTTGTCAGTTTCTATGAAAATGCAGTGGGGTCCTCTGATGTCGCCCACTTGGCCACATCATACACCACAGATCATCATGCGTTAGCACAATTGCTTAGAAAGATATATCCTATATTAACAAGCAATAAAATAAAAAACAGAACCACACGGCTTGAAAAGAAATTAATGTTGGGCACTACTAAACCAGAGAACAACTTTGGCACCATCTCCACAGATGTTTCTGGAGTTAGAGCTCATGACTCTCAGCCATGAACTCTGATACGTTGCTACTACAATGGAACATCAATAGTTATAGATCTCAACTAGAATACTTGCAGCTACTTCTCTCTACTCATAGTCCCGCAATTATTTGCCTACAGGAAACTAATTTTCATACTGACTTCAAAGCACCAACACGCCGGTATACTGGACACCATAAAAATCCTCTCAACGCTCACCATGCTAGGCTAGTGGTGGTGTTGCAACTTATGTACTTGAGAACATTCCACAGAAAGAAATTGTCCTTCAAACCTGTCTGGAAGCTGTGGCTGTCTCTATTTTTCTCACTATTGAGATATGCATTTGCAACCTCTATCTACTAAACAGTGCCAACATTGACCTACAAATGCTCACACATCTTATTCAACAAGTACCCACACCTTCATTTTACTGGGAGACCTTAATACTCATAATATTCTGTGGGGAAGCCAGCGAACTGATCGGCGTGGGAAAGTAATTGATTCAATTCTGAATACATTTCCCTTAGTGGTACTCAATTCCCCATTATCTACCCGCTATGATGTAGACCATAACTCTACAAACAGTATTGACGTCACCATGTGCTCCTCGAACATTGTTCCTCTGTTCCATTGAACATACTCTCTATGGTGGTGACCATTATCCTATTATCCTGAAGTCTACCTTCAATGCACCCAAATATGCTCGACATCCTACTTGGCAATTCCACAAAGCTAACTGGCCCCTGTTCAAGGTTCTTGCGCAGAACGCAATCGGATATTTTCCCACAAATGGACGTAGATGACTTTATTAATATGTTCTCCACAACCATACTTCAGCAAGGACGTCTCAGCATTCCTTTAACGGAAATGTTTCTGTGTATCATGGTGGAATGCTCAGTGCGCCGAAGCTATCCGGAACAAAAACCATTCATATTACAAATACAAACGTCAACCTACACTCGAAAACAAGTGTGTCTTCAAGCGTTCCGAGCTGTGGCTCGTCGGGAGGTGAAAGAAAGCAAACAGGTTCTTGGCTTCAGTTTCTATCTACTCTAAACGCTAATGCTCCTCAATCCCAATTGTGGCATAAACCACACACTCTCTGTGGCAACCGCTCCTCTCAGGTGATATCTCATCTTCGAACACCTACTTCAAGTGCGCCTATTACCTGTATTTCCAGTGAAATTTGGGTATCGAACTTTTCGGTACATTACAATACCTTGTCTATACACAATGTGCATCCTAGTACGTGTAGAGAAAGTAAAAATAAGTTGATTTCAATTATTTTATAAAATTTTTAAAACATTACAGATTCACTGAAAAAATCTGATGTGTTGCATTCGCAGTCTTTCTGTACACCTCCGTAACGGTTACAAAGCTTATTGTTGTATGTACTACATGCTATTCAAGATAAACATTAACAGAATTGTCTTACTTATAAAAGAAGAAGCGAAATAGGGGGCACACTAGGCTAAAACGATAACCAAATATTTTAAAAGTGGTTGCTATACAATTTAAATTCGTTTCTTTGCAGTCCCAGGAGCTGATAAATTGTCATTGAAAGCTGAAACCAATAACAAGGAATATCTCGGAATTGGTGAATTTTAGGTAAAAGTATACATAGCATAAGTTGTGAATTTTAAAAACCTTTACATTTTTTGTGTTTGCAGTTTTTGTACTTAGTATATAGAGAAGGTTTTGCATTCTACCCTAAAATTAGTTGCCGAGATTTCATTGGAAATACATGTTTTGGGTCCACCTGAAACCAAAAAAAGCATTTTTGGAAAAAGATCCGTTTGAGTGCGTGAGTGTGTGTGTGTGTTTGTGTGTGTCTGCGGACAGCATAGCTGTCGAAACTTCGTATACGAAGATTTTCAAGAAAATCCCCCCCCTAACTGCTCTTTACATGCAAACATTTTCGAAAATTTTGACTTTCTTAAAGATGGCCCTAATTTTTTGATTAGAATATCGTATATTAAAGATATTTACCTGAAAGGTGATCTGTATATCTTGAGCTTTCTGGGAATAACCTTTGAAGACTACTTTATTCTGGATGAATTTTACGGAATTTTGGATAACTGTTAAACCGTAAGAGATAGATAAAAGCTTACCATACAAAAAATGTAGAACACATTAAAACACACAATTTATGTTTTATACATTTTTTCGTGGAGTTGATCGTTTTTAGGGTATTCCTAGTTATTGGCTTCAACTTTGAAAAACGTATACTTTTCTCATACAGGAATTTCTCAACTCCTGCCGATAACAACATAGGAACTTCAGTGACTGAGCAACTAGTTTTTGACTATCACATTAACCTATGGTACTCCCTTATTTCGCTTCTACTTACAGGGAAGCAAGTAATAAGACTATTTCTGCTAAATTTTTTTTAGATTAGCATGAAGTAAGTAGAAACCTTAGCTCTTTAATAATAATTTGTTGCAGGGATGTAAAGAAACTCATTTGAATGTATCACATAAGATGTTTTTAATTAGTGGAAGAAATAAATAGTTTTAGTTTTTGTAACAATATATTGAGCAATGTTCGCCATTTATATGATATTAAAGTACCTTTCATGTCATTTTCTCGCTTAGTATATTTTGGAACTCCTGATACTCCAACCATTTCCAGCAAATATACTTCCATAATAAAAAAATCTGGTGTGTTACATTCACATAGCTTTCTCTACATTGATGCAGCCAATTATTATTAAAATCATATTTCTATCTACTTTGTATATTAGAGATAAACATTACCAGACATTTTCATAATTATTTGCTTCCTTTAAGTAGAAGGAAAACAAGATAATACACTCAGCTAAAATGTTTGTCAAATATCTTAAAAGCTGGTTATCATGTGGTTGAAATCTGTTTTTATGCCGGGGCAGTTTACAACTTTCCGTGCGAGAAAAGTTTAAGTATTTTCAATCTGAAATAAAGAACAAGGACTATCTAAAAATGGGAAATTATACGAAAAAAAGGAAATTGTGGATGAGGTCCATACCAGAAGAGAACATCAGCTACACGTTTTCTCAATTATACAGTATTTTAGTAGCCTCCCTTGGAAAACATATAGGCGAGATTTCACTGTAATTTCATTCAAGAAATCATTCTAATAAAGAGCTCTAAATATTTCTGATGAGTTCCTAATCATGTTGTCAGGCCCCATGATATTTCTTACAAGCTATAAGGGTGTGTATCAATACAAGAGGTTTCTCAAACATAAGACGTGACGCGGGTGTAGATGGTACATTGTAGCCAGGAAGCCAAAACGTGCAGCTCACACTAAACGCCGCCTCACGAGTTCTGAATCAGAAAGTCGACATTGCCTTGGATTGGCAACAGCAAGTCGTGCATCAATGCCACTCGTTGATATATGACCGCGAGCTAGTCCTTTCAAAAATTGTCTGCAACTTTATTAATAATGAAGATGTCCAGTCAACACAGGCCTCTTTCTAGAGCTCTTTGACCCTGTATTACTTTCTCTACACGTACTACGTACACAGTGTACAGAGAAGGTCCACCGAAAAATTCAATACCGAGATTTCACTGGAAATAATGTATTG
This sequence comes from Hymenopus coronatus, assembly GCA_030762935.1. Classification (NCBI taxonomy): domain Eukaryota; kingdom Metazoa; phylum Arthropoda; class Insecta; order Mantodea; family Hymenopodidae; genus Hymenopus; species Hymenopus coronatus. Next base: position 15,298,831 of record CM060885.1, on the reverse strand, counting down.
TGTTCCCCTGAATAAAAAAAAACATTTTTGGAAAAAGGTCCATGTGTGCGTATTGTCTGTGTATCTGTGGTCTATGGACAGCATAGCTCAAAAATGAAAAGGCCGTTAAATACCAAGAAAATCCCCCATCACAGCTACTCTTTACATGGAACTTTTGTCTAAAATTTTGTTATTCTCAAAAAAGGCTCTAACGATTTTGATTAAAATATCATATTTTAAGGATATTTACCTGATAAATAAAATGTATATCTTGAATTTTCTGGGAATAGCCTCTGAAGACTACTTTATTCTGGATGAATTTTACGGAATTTTGCATAACTGTTAAGCCATAAGAGATAAACAAAAGCGTACCAGACAAAAAATATAGAGCACCTTAAAACAGACCATTTATGTTATATACATTTTTTCGTGGAGTCGATCATTTTTTAAATATTGCTTATTTTCGGTTTCAGCTATGAAAAACTTATACTTTTCTAATACAGGAATTTGCCAACTCGTGTCCATACAAACAAAGGAAGTTCAGTCACATAGCAACCAGCTTTTGACTATGACTTTAACCTATGACACTCCCTCATTTTGCTTCTATTTACAAGGAAGAAAGTAATAAGACTATTTCTGCTAATTTTTCTGAATTAGCATGAAGTAAATAGAAGCACAAGCTTTTTAACAATGATTTGTTGCAGAATGTAGAGAAAGTCATGTGAATGGAACATATCATATTTATTTTGACTTTCCATGTTATGGTAGAAATAAACTCTTCAAGTATTACTTATCATTGAGAGCATACTCTCTATAAGAAACTGGCTAAGGTTCTTAATTTGTGGTTTACTATCTTTTATATTTCTTGAGACATGCTGTACTTCAAGGAACTGAAGTCAATTAGATCAATATTTCGAATACGCATGTAACATGTCATGTAACATTGACTAATACATTCGAAAAAAAAAAAATCAGTTCTCATGATGTTTTATACATCTCTGTATAAAATTATTGTTTAAAAGTTTATTCTTCTATCTACTTCATGCTAATTGAGATAAACAGTAATATTTATATGACAGACAGACGGACGGATGGATGGGTAGCTCGGTGGATAGTTTGGTGGTTGGGTGGGTGTATGGATAGACAATACGTTGCCTTACACTATACAGACTGACTCGTCATAAAACTACATATTAATTGTTTTTTGCCGTGTGTAGCACAGGAGTTGGATCGGTAGAGTCAGACTGATCAGTCCAATACCAATTGACCATAATAGTTGGCTATACTATGAATCCTGGGACTTAAGTACTTGCAACATTGTAAGTCGCCATTGGAGTTGTCATCTCAAAATAATTTGAGAACACCTTGTGGTTTACTGGGAAACATGCGAGTCAGTTAAGAAATCCAATACTATGCCGGCATGTTGCCATGGTAGCTCAGTGGCAGAGTAACACGCTAGAGATCGGGAGATCCGTGGTTCAAATCTCGGCTATGGCATTGAATTCTTCAGTCTGACTCTACTATCCAACTCCTGTCTTGCTTGTGTGAAAAAAACAATTAATCCAGTACATATTAATTAATTCATATAAACTATAAAATGTTTTTCATATAAAATAAACATAGTGATCTTTTAAATTTACACATGGAATTTATTTTAATAATATCATGTGAAAGAACATTAAAAATTTTACTTGTGATGCAATTTGATAATTTTGAATACTTAGTTGTTCATATGCTATGGAAATCATTCACACTTCTAGTAAAATGATTATGAACATTCACAATCGAGACTAAATACATATCAGTTGTTTCATATAAAATGGTTCAGCATTATATATGACTCAATTATTCAAAAAATATAATTGTTTAAGAAAATGTTTTAATGGCTTCGTATTAAAATTATTCTAAGCACTCGTCTGAATTAGAAATACTCTATTAACTTCAGTTGCAGATCCCCTTATTAAGATATTGTATGATAAAATTGATTCTAAAGTGACATAATAAACAGTGAGCAAGCAGTTAATGTCCCAAGTAGAAGCGAAACAATGGAAACAGTAAACAACTCTTTTAAAAACTAGTTAAATGTGATTGAAATCCGTTTTTTTGGATGGCCAGGAATTGACAAATTCCCGTATTTTAAAGCTGAAACCAATAAGAAGGAATATCTTGGAAATGGTCAACTCTACGAAAAAACGTATATGACATAAACTGTGTGTTTTAACGAGATCTACAGTTTTTCATAGTAAGTTTTTGTTTATCCCTTTAAGGTTTACCAGACATGCAAGTCATGCATAGTAAAGAGATCTTCAGAAGCTATTCCTAGAAAATTCAAGAAGGCGAAGTTATTTACACGCTTATGAAACCAAATAGAGCAATATAATTACTTAACTGCAGCAAATGTATTGCTATTTAATTAGTTGTGCAAGCATAAGTAAGCTAAAATATATGATTAATACGATAAATACATTGCAATGAAAATTTACGCATGTTGAATGATGACGTCACAAGACATTAAAATGTAATGCAGTGGTTGGTATGACTATAGGTTCTTTCCGCTGTTGGCTCACCTGCCGTTGGCGGGAAAGTTGCCTCTCTCTGTCTGCTTCAACCATAAGTTCATATCAGCAGATTTTTCTGTTGTGTTCGTGCCTCGGCTAGCTGTAATAAGATTATTAAATGTATTTGTTTTATTTGTACCCCGAAAGCTTTCTCAAAAGGTGTGGAGTAAAGGTTTTAAAGTAAGATTTCTTTTCAAATTTATTTATTTCCTTTGAGTTTGATGCGAAAGCAAAATGGCTAGCTGTAATAAGATTATTAAATGTATTTGTTTTATTTGTAACCCGAAAGCTTTCTTAAAAGGTGTGGAGTAAAGGTTTTAAAGTAAGATTTCTTTTCAAATTTATTTATTTCCTTTGAGTTTGATGCGAGAGCAAAATGGCTTTAACACAGTCTCATGCAAATTTAATTTTCATTTGCTTTTACACTTTTTCCATTGCTTACGTGAAGATCATTATATATGTTGTAGAATTATAATTTACGCATAGTAACCATATACAAATTGTGTTATATAATTATCTTTTTGCGAAGTTAATCAATATAGCGTCGGTTTTAGATCCCATTATCCACGGTATTTTCCTCTTAGCTTGGCTTCTTCATAAATCAATACATCTGAATAACTTGTTTTGTTACTGTGGCAAAAAAACAAAATTTCATCTCTTTTACGATGAAAGCAGATTTCATTTGTCTGGTCTCAAGAATTCTTTTGGCGTATGAATGCCAGTTCAGATATAAATGTATACATACAATTATTCTGACTACAATTTACAACGTAATTATTCTTCCGTTTGGGCGCTTTTACACTTGAAAGTAGATGCAGTTCCTTGATGCAGTTTCTAACTTAACCTAGATTTTTCCATGATTTTTCTGCTTAATGAGGATTACATAAAGAAGTAAATATTCTGATTTGGACATTTTTCATGCATAAGCAAAAATATGTAACAACTTTTATCTAGTAATTTTTTGACTTATGTAGGCTATTTTTAAACTTCCAATAAAATTCAATTTTAATAACTTCTAAATGATAATATTTAGGATTCATACCGTTGCAGTACCAAGCTGTTTCATTATTTCATTAATTTATGTATGAGCTTTAAGGTATATATTTGTGTATGGAAAACACAATTATGTTATATTGGTGTGTATTTCAAATGAATTCTCACTAAGAATTTGCATATAAAGTAGATAATTATAAATGAACAGGGAAATTGTAGCCTAAGACCAAAAATCTTATAAAAAAATTAATGTCAAATAAAAGAACTCAAACACAATACAAAAGGCAGTAAATAGCCGAATGTGTAAATAACTTAAATTAATACTGATATTTTCTCTGTATGTAAAATGTAAATGGAAATCCATATTTAAAACTTTGTTTGCAGTTATAGCAGCAAAAGAAAACAACAACAGGGGTGGGGGAGTAGGATCCAAAAAATTTACAATTTGGCTATGTGAAGAAAATGTTAAATAGATTTTCAGTTTTGTAAGAAGCGAAGAAAAGTTATTTAATTTTTAACGCTATAATAGCGTCAGGAAACAAGACTCTGGCTGAGTAGTAATACACAAATAACCAGTTTTTTTGAGTATATAAGATAAGTAACAAAAATGTTTATGAAATCTGTGATAGCGTTAGTAGACAACGTTGGAAATTACGTATAATTAATTGCAATAATTTGTTAGTGAAAAAAGGCCACTAGCCTATATATTACTCGTCACTAATATTAAACGTGTTTAACACATGTAAGTGGCAAATACAAATGTGCGATATTCTTAAAAGCACCGGGAGAATTATAAACATTATACAAAATAGCAGTAAAACACAGCTCCGTTACTCAGGGGACTCAAAGTATATATTTGTTGCGAAATCTCGGCATAGAATTTTTGTTTGGAATACATTTCGTTACCTACTATGTGCACAGTATGTGTAAAAAAAGTTTAAAAAAATTACGTATTTCATTCAAATGACTTTCTGCAGCTGTCCTACAAACAAACTTTCCTTACAAAAAATTCTTCTTTGATTTATATCATGCTATCAAGATAAACATTAGCATTCCTAGTACATATAAGAGAATTCAGGAATTACATTAGGCTAAAGCTATAGTAAAATATTTTCAATATGGCTATGTGAAACAGAAACAATTGATATTCGGTTACTCCATTGCATTCCCGGCAGTAAAACAAAAGAAATGAAACGTAAGTTGGACTGAAACTAACAACAATGAATATTTTGTAAGCTGTTAAGTCTAAAATAACTATATTTATGCCATAAATTCTGCGTTTTAATGAGATCTATGTTTTATGTAGTTAGTTTTTGTCTATCCCTTATGGCTTACGGGTTATACAAAAGTCATATAGGATGAAGAGGTTTTTAGAGACCATTCCCAGAATACTCGAGATATACATTTAGTTTTTCAGGGAAATATCTTAAACATATGATATTTTAATAAACAATTTTAGAGCTGTTTTTGAAAAATGTTCCATATTAAAGGTAGTTCCTGAATTTTGTATTAAACTAATTTTCGTTTTTGGTGATACCTCGACAGAGAATTTTTGGCTGGAATACAATACCTTCGGTATCATTCTATATACATTGTAATCAGTGCTAGGTATCATTCTATATACATTGTAATCAGTGCTAGCGTAAATAAATATGATGTTAAAGGCCTAATGTTTATGACTGTAATATGAAAATGTTTAAGGCTCCTCAACATAATATGCAATGCTATAAAGTTTAATTACTACTTTAAATGATGCTAATTAAGTCGTTTGGGGGCCTGTAAGTAGTTTATTCACACAGCTTTACTTTCTCTACCGAGTACTACGTTCAATGTACACAGTGGGTAGAGAAGATATTGTATTCCACCCAAAAATTGGATACCGCAGTCTACATGTTTTGAGACACTCTGAATAAAATAAAGCTTTTTTTACTAAAATATGTGTGTGTGTGTGACTGTGGACAGCATAATTCAAAAACGAAAAATTGGTTAATTACTAAACTTGGGACTTAAGTTCAGTAACTTTTCAAAGATGCAACAGGAAGAAAGCTCCCCACACCATCTGCCCTTTATCTGAAACATTTTTTATATAATTTTTATTTTATCAAAAATGGTTCTAACGATCTTTATTAAAATACCATATGTTTAAGGTATTTTGAAGACAAGCGAAATGCACTCGCATATCTTAAATTTTCTGAAAATATCCTCTGAAGACCTCTTAATTCTGTACAATTTTTCTATAACTAATAAACCTTAAGAGATAGAGAAAACTTTATTACACAAAAATATAGATTTCTTAAAACATGCAACTAATGTCATACCATACAGTTTGTATGGCCGAGTTTACCGTTTCCTAAGTATTTCTCGTTATTGGCTTAATTTGTAAACAACTTAAACTACTCTGAAGCGGGGATTCATCTTTCGCTTCATATCTCTTTTGTTTTTGGCCTGGCCATGTTAAGAAAACCAAATTTCACTTATTTTGATTAACGACGAGCACTTACAAGAATTGGCTATCGCTTTAGCATAGTTATTCCCGTACTTCCATCCTACTTATAAGAAACTAGGTAATAAAAACCATTACTGCTAATGTTTATCTCATTTAGCATGATGTATATAAAAGTATAATATTTACAATAGTTTGTGAAGAAAACCATGTGAATAGAACTCATTTCAGCGATAGCTGAAAAAATATAAACGTTATAAATCTGGTTTCCTCCGTAGCTGAGAGTTTTAGAGTTTCTATGTCACATGCATCATCCATAAAGAGAGCAACATAATTAAGGTGCTGTGCCAGTGTGAGTATTTTACCAACTAAATATGGGAATTTTCCTAGTGGCGGGAAGATTGCTGTGACTGCACTTTAACTGACATTACAAAATATTCCGTCCTCTTTGATATCTAAAAGCTTTTTGGTGTTGTTTGCCTATCTATAAATACTTGAAAACAGTCTACGGAGACATTATTTTTCATAGAACTGCAATAGTATGCCACATACATGCCACTAGTACAAAAAATATCAAATAAGTTATATTGCAACATTGTAGTGTGAAAAGAAAGGTTTATTTGTAGATTTGGGTATACAAACTTTACATTCCTGTAAGAATAATTAAAAAAATACCGAAAATTGTCAAAGGAATAGCAAAGTCATGACACGTCCAAACTTATAACTTTTTAGGTAGCAAAAATGTCAAAAATTGCTTATATTATTTTCTGTGTAAAAAAAAAACATTTACATGAAAACATGTATAATCTGTTTAGCAATTTTATACTTCAACCTGAAAAATATGAGAAATTCCGAGAACTTTATGAATAAATGGAAAACTCTCGCCGCGACCAATATTTTTAACTTTTCAGGAGTGAAAATCTCAAAAGATTGAGTATGACTAATATATTGGTGTCAAACGATAGGCTAGCTTGTTAAAAATGTGAGTAATTCGTTTTGTTTTTTAATTTTTACATTTCAACCAGAATAATTACGGAAATCTCAAGAATAAAATTGTCTGGGTGAACAAAAACTAACTCCTCGACGAACCTTGTAGCTTTTTCAAGTAGCAGCCGCTGCCGAGTTAAATGTATGAATGAATTAATGTTTGGTTATATTTATTAAAATAACACTATCATGCATTGAGCTTCATCATTGACACGGGTCCACAGACCTTACGTGCTATTGCACTACACAAAATAGTAAGTGATATTAAAAAACTAACACAGCATTAAAAGAGTAAGCACGAAAATAAAAGGAAAAAGACATTCAAATACAGCAATTTAAATTTACAACATATAGTGCACCCTATTCAGATGCATTAATGTACTCTATTATAATAGACAAATACACTTAAGATATACTACTACAACAATCACCGAAAAGTATGAAATACAATATATGTACATAAAACATTATAATCCCCTTGTTTTTGCTCTTCTTATCGCTCACCCCTTTTTCTCCATTGTCAGCCTTCTCAGACCTCAGCTGTATTGCCTTAAGTAGAAATTTGTTTAACCCGTCCGCGTCTTCCGTGCCTGCCAGTAGCGTCCAACATGCGTCTAGCTTTGCATTCGTGGTGGTAAAGGATTGCGGTAAATATTTTCCCTCCATTCTTGCCAAGATATTGGTCCACGACTATTCCTTTTCGCAAATGGGGCAGATTTTCATACCATTCTCGTCAGTAATTTTTATCATCCGCTATGCTCCTAGCACCTCTCTAATGAGTTTGGTACCTGTTTGATGTATTGCTCCATACCCCACTTCGATTTTAGCCCAAACTATACTTCCAATGAAACTTTCTTCGTGCATTGCGCAATTATTTGCTGTCGGTCAATATGACAAAGGCGGTTCTTTATTTTTACTTTCTCTACACGCTATATAGTGTATATAGAAGTTATTGTATTGCACCCGAAAATTCCATACCGAGATTTCAACCGGAAATGCATGTTTTGTTTCCCCCTGAAGCTCTTTTGGAAAAAGGTCCATATGTTTGCCTGTGTATGTGTGTGTGGGTGTGTGTGTCTATGGACAACATAGCTAAAAACATTAAATACCAAACTTGGTATTTAGGTTTGGTATATTCTAAGGATGCGACACGAAGAGTTACAAGAAAATCCCCCCCACATGGAAACTTTTTCGAAACCTTTGATTTCTCAAAAATGGCTCTAATGATTTTGATTAAAATCCCGTATATTAAACATATTTACAACCCAAATAAAATTCGTATCTTGAATTTTCTGGGAATAGCCTCTGAAGACCTCTTTATAGGATGAATTTTACCGAATTTTGCTTAACTGCTAAACCGTAAGTGATAGACAAAACTTACGCCAGAAAAATGTAGATCTCGTCAAAACACACAATTCATGTGCTTTACAATGTTGTTGTACGGGTAACCGTTTTCGAGATATTCCTTGGTATTGGTTTCAATTGTAAAGCAGTTATTCTTTTCTCAGATAGAATGTGTCCGGTTTTTTTTCTTTGTTATACTCCTGGCCAAGCAAAGAAACGATGTGCAATGACAATCGCATAACGATAGCTTTTAAAACATGTTATTATCACTTTAGCATAGTGCATTCTTTTAGTTCCCTTTTAGATATAAGGAACTAAGTAATAAGAATATTCTGCTAATGTTTATCTCGCTTAAGATGGTGTAGAAAGAAGAAGAATCTTTTGTAAGAAGTTTGTTTGTAGAGTAGCTAGAAAAAGTCATGTGAGTGTAACACATAAGTATTTCTTCAAATACTCCGTTTGTTTGCCTGCCCCATCCTCCAAAGATATCTCATCCCCACTGGTTTCCAACCATTTCTTTAATTTTGAAGCCCACATCAAGTTACCTTCCATTCTCAAATGTTCACGATGGCAGACTGCCCTAGTTAGAGATTGGTTTCATATAACGATTCTCTTCCAATATTAAATGCTGTGATTTTGCACTCTATCGTTTCACTATGCGCTCCGAACTACAACATTATTCTGCAGTTGGTCGTACCCCTTCTTACATCCAGAATTCCTTTTAAAAATGGGGCCCTCATTTGGTCCAGATTCCCTGTTTGTTCCCATCCCCATATTTCTCCTCCATATATCATCGGGGATCTAACTCGCTCCGGATACAGTTTTCATTAAGGTTATGGATATATTGGAATTCTGCAGCGTAACCGGAGAGCTTGCTCTGCGTTCACTCTTGCCTTGTGTTTCGTGATGTCAATGTGTTTTGTCCATTTTCCGTTCATTGTAAATGTGAGTCAGAAGTACACAAAAGATACAGCATTGTCCAGTATCTGTCCTGCGTATGTCTACGTCTCCTCCCTGCTATAATCCAGAGCCTTTTTAAAGAATTTGCCTTAGATTTATTCACATTAACTGTAAGTAGCCATTAATCGCAATAATTCTTAGGTTTGTCCAGTCCTTGTTGCAATCCGTTAACTGTGGTAGAGCACAGCACTAAATCGTCCACTGAGATCGGCCAGTCTGCTACTATTGCTTCAGTAGTATCATTCACAAAGAGATTAAATAGCAAGAAAGATAAAATACAGCCGTGCCTCACTCCCCTATGTCTTATGCATCTCTCCGACATTCTGTTTCTATCGTACTTTACACAGAATTCCATATTTGATAGATTGCCTGTAATGTTTTAACCATTTTATGAATTTTCCACGGGTGAGATGAACCAGAAGCTCGAGCATGATTAGGTATATTCAGTCTGGGTTTCGAGCGAGCTGGCTGAAAGAAACTAGTAAGTCTTATAGTGTACTATGTGAAAAGAACGAGTAAAATGATTATATCTTTGACAGCTTTCTGTCGACCCTATATTGCTGCGTCTTACATCCGTTAGGAGCAGATTTACTCCACACGTTGACTGTACACTTCTACATTTAACTCTTTTTTTCTAGAATATATTGCAAAAATATATTGTTACGCATTAATCTATTATTACACCTGAGCAAAACTTTCATATATTAAAATATGTTAGGGCAAAATAATGACAACATGAAATTCCAGGTTACTGCAGTTTTTACTTTGGTTCTGCCTACATTACTTTATCAGCACAAATACTAGCTTGTGCGCTCTATTTTGTTATTACACCTAAGAAAGGCATGTTCTAAAATATGTTCAGAATAAATTTGATAAAAGTTTTATGTACAGCTTATTTCATATTTACTGTGACAAAAAGTCTTCTGGATAAACATGTATCTATAAACATTGCGGATTTTATTATATAATACAATCATTTGATGATCTTTTAAGATGCAGTAATTTAAAACTTTCATATAAGTACTTAGAGCATTCAAAATTGATTGCCCCTACAATGTTTCGCAGTAATCATTTATTGAACCGAATAAATCAAATTACATTACAGTTAATCCCTACCAATATATATGCAGTTTTGCCATCATTTTGTTAGCTTCCGAATTTGCATAGCAAACCCTTTTTTGGGGCATCCCGTTGTCAGTGTTCAGCACCTGTAATGGAAAACTCCATGGTGGCGATCCCATTCTCTGTGGCTGCGTATTGAATGCGGCAGCGAAGTTGGTGCAGTGAATTGGAGCAGCGTTCACTGTTGATGGTCGCATTGGGAAGGAGCCAATTCATCAGAAGTATCCCTTCCTGGTCCCAGAACACAGTTGCCATTTATTTCTGAACAAACAGCACCGAACGTGGGACGAGGACTTCCAGTATGTTTCCGCTCCATTGACTGACGTTTCTTTTCTGGAATCTTCTGGAAAAACCATGACTCGTCAATGGTGATGAGACGCTCAAAGAATTCCTCTGGCTCTGCACTGTACTGTTGCACTAACGGTTTCTTTGAAACAGTAAGACTATGTGGCACCCTTTGAGGGCACACGTTCATTTTAAAATGTTCATGGGTGATATTGTGGAGGATTCCATACGCCAGACCTGTTGCCATCACTAGTTCATTTTGTATAACCAGAGCTAAGAAGTTCGTTCCAATTTCCTTATGCAGAGTAAGAACGTCCAGCCTGGGCAATACTGCGGCGCTACTTGGGCGAGCCAAGGTCAACGTAGAGTAAACCCATTACTACAAAACAGGTATCACTAGTAACACAGAACCACTTCGATAGGGAGGACTTCGTTCGAATAACACCTTGTTCTACTCCAATGTGTTGCTTTGCAACTACAGCAACTTTTCTAGCCGTGTATTTATCCATGCACGTATTTAGAAATCGATGGCAGTTCTAATATACAAACTGTCAAAACGTCTAGTAACAGAACAGCTTCTCAGAAATACATTATTGATTGCAAATTTGTTCATATAGTTACCTACAACTATCACACTGTTACATTTCAGAGGTATGGAGCTGAATTGAATCTGTAGAAAAACTGCCAAGACGGATATCTACCAATCCACTAGCATTCCATCTGAAATAACTATGAAAATGAAAAGTGTAATTGAAAATAATGCAGAGTTCAGCGTAATGTATCGCATACAAGCTGCACTTTTAGATCCAAAAAAAGGCTATTTGTTTGGTGATACTGATTCGGAACTGACAAATATGCCCCTATCACATCACGCGAAGTGGAACGAAATTTGTTGCATTACAAATCATGTTTGTCGGAACGTAAAATGAGGTTTTCATTTAGAAGGCTTCAGAAATACATAAAGTTTTTAGTAGTACGGCTGAAGATAAGTACAGATTTAGTTTAATTCCCTCTTTCGGCTTTACCTACACAGTAAGGACCTGAATATATTTAAGAAATTAATTTTATTATTTGGATATTATTTTACATTTGGTCAGTAAATGTTATAATTACTACGGTGTTTTCATAATATGCATAAGTAAAGAAGGAAATCAGTTACGGTGAACCTTATATATGTAACAAGTTGTATGTTGTACATAATTAATGATCTAAATAGGCATGTGTTTACGAATGCCTCGTAAGTCATTTATTTGTTTTCTGGAAACAGCACTGTTTACTAGACAAGAGGTTTATACACCCATTCATCGTGCATTCTTATTAAGGACTTGTTTTGATGCGGCGAGACGGTCGTTCGCAACCTGTATTCGGAACGGCGAGCGGTACGAACTTCCTAGCTCTGTATGTAACTTTATATTAATAACACATATTTAGAAGTTTTCAGAACATTTGAACTGTTTTAATTCATCCCAAAATAGTTATCCAAAAACAATTATATTCTCCCGTGATTCGCCTGTTCTCCATTTTCAGGTCATTGACACGCTGGATATTGTTTGGTTTGCGTGCAATTGTTGGACGCTCAGTGCTTTTACGTTTTTCAGCACAATTCCTACCGCCTTTGAATTCTAATACGGATCTGCGACTGCGTACAAACGGCTACTATCTTCTTGGGAATGCCTGAAGAAGTCTCTCTCTACCTCCAGAGAAACCACACTGTCCATCTTTGCCGATCTGGTATGCCTCTATGTTGTTTCATCGAAGTTCATTGGTGTACTCGCAAGCCGGAACATTTGCTGCTCCAGTGACCTACCTATGGGAAGCAGCAGCATCATCTGGTGGCAGTAGACAGTACTATAGTCTAGCTTAAGGCATACAGCAACACACGTTTCAAACTGCTAATTTTCAGGAGTTATAGGAGAAATGTAAGTCTTTATTGAACTAGCTACTATAATCAATCCTGAGCATAAATTAAGGTTAAGTGACTTAAAAGCTGTTATTTACTAACATATTTACCTATCTGCTATACACTACACAAAGCTGTATTTTGCGAGATCTAAATTAATTAAAATAAACTGAATAAAATCTCTAAAGGAAGGTTTACGCTCCAAGTGAGAGCGCTTTAATACTACAGTAAAAATTGTAGTATGAAATCAAAAAAAAATCGTATAAAGTAAAACAGACTTTTCTTAAAGTTAAATTTAAGAACATTAGGATACCTTTTGCAATTAAAATATATTGTTATTTTTGTTGTTTTTTCCACAATCATCCTGAAGGACATCCATAATGGGATTCTTCCGGTTTTATGTTATAATTGATAACTCCTTCAGTTAATTTTAATAAAAAAATTTCACTTGTAGCGCGTTACTCCGCACCGGAACGTCACGTGAACTCAGGCGCCGCGTGGAAATGACGCTAACAAACTGAGTCTTCTCCTTCAGTGTAGGTGCTCGATCAGGAAATGAGGCATACTTATTGGATATACCGAACGGAATGGATTGATAGTGAGGGACCGTTCGAACTCCGGTATACCAAACTTGCCCATACACACGAGGTCAAAGGCGTGAATGGTACGACCAAAGTTCGTTCGATGGAGAGCTCTGGTCACGGTGAGTGTGATCTGGAGTTGATTTCTCGGGAAGAGAAGTCTTTGTTTCATTTGGCTTGCACAACTCTCGCCACAACGCGATTCACCCCCAAAACCAATATACTAGTCTCACTAAACTTTATATTTAACATCCTACCTATATGTTTACCATCGCTCTACTCGTAGAAGCAAACCTAATGTAAACACTCGGGCATTAACGGCCTACGATTCGCGGGATATCAAAGCACACCATGCGATATATGATTTTAAAAATTCCGAGATTGTCAAGAAATGTGCTAATAAAGAAGCAAATAAATTTACATTTGTAATTTTCACTCAAAAACATGTTTCCCTCGTTTGCAAATATCAAATTTATTAATCTTGTTTTATATTTGTTGGTAGCCTTATGGTCCTCACTTTTCTAACTTAATGAACTATATCATTTTAAAAGCCCGCATCCTTTAAATGCCTTTTACATCCAAATTTTAAACTTTATTAGCATTTTTTTACAATCAAAAGTCATTTGTTTATAGAGTTTTTATGCAAAGAGGCTGAAAATTGCACTGAACATTAAGGTCTAATTAAATTAAATATTGAACTTTTGATATGTTGCATGGTTCATGAAATAAAAAATAAAGCAATTGACATATGAGCAAAAACACCCAAAGTTTTTGTCTACATTACACATACTACTTATTATTCTGCAGTTAATCAGCAGATAAAATTCTTCTTATTAAACCCAATTGTCTTAACGAAGATAAAGTAATAATTTTTTAAGTCATACCCAAAATTGGTATTACGGCACTCTTACTGTCCCTTCCAGTTTTAGCAGGAGCTATTACTATACTTTTAACAGACCGAAATTTAAATATATCCTTATTTGATCCTGCAGGAAGAAGATATCAAAAAATCTATAATTGATTTTATTAATCACTGTTTACATAATATTCAATTTTTGAGTTATCGTGTTCGCAGATACACGGACACACGGATCTTTTTCTAAAACACATATTTCCGGTAAAATCTCGGTGGCGAATTTTGGGGTGCATTACAATACCTTCTCAATACATTATGTACGTGTAGAGAAAGTAAAAAGTAAAGAAAATAACATTGTTAACTACAGTAATTTTACAATTCTAGCATGTTTAATGCCTTACGGTATAAGATTTACCTATATTTAACATATTTTTATGTCATATCTCCGATTTTACAATTTTAACCATAGCAAACATCCTGCATTTAAAACATATTTCTGTTAGTAATTGTTTTTATGGTGCTCATTGCGTTCACATTTAGCTATTTCTTACCTAGATTTACAATTTAACAAAGATTTCTGACATGAAAATACATATCAATAAATTTAGTACCCAGCATATATAGACTAATACCCTTAAAAGCACGCATAATGACTTAATCAAAATTTTTTAATTTTCAGTGTATTTGAGTGAACAAATTAAATTGGTGAAATTATCCTCAAACGAGTCTGGGGTCCATGGAGCTTAAATTCTCAAAATTCGTCTTATCACGATAAGTGAAACCCCCGGTAAACTCATGCTAAGCGAGTTTCGAACTCGGGACCTCTTGAATGTGTGGCAAATACATTGATACGAAGCGGGCCTTTGAAGACGTCACAACATGCGGGCATCTTGTATATTTTAGTATTTCTTCCTCTACCATATAAACGACGGATATGTAATTATTACTTTTATCGCTCCCTCTGGCAACAAATCAAATAATAATACACTAACTACCCTTAATTATTCACTTAAGTGACTGAACATAAATACATCTTCATAAATTAATGTCTGAGCTAAAATAGCTTCATGCTTTTATTTCGTATAATATTATTACAATGATCATTCGAATAGTACATACATAGTTCTATAGCAATAACAAACACGTGACGTCCCCATGGCGTTTGTTTGTATTTGAACTTTACAGCTGATCAAACTCAAAGGTAACGCGGAGGGATATAAAATGTTTTGTTTGCTTTCAGTCTGGTTCTAAGGCTCGATCGTCAGTAATCACATCCAAATGAGTTCTCTATTCGATGTAATCAGTTTAATTTTGCCCTGATCAAACATTCAGTTTGCTGCCAGTGTAGAAAATGTGTATGCCACAAAATAAAAGAAACCAAGAGTGGGCTGAAATACCCCCTAAAGCTAAAAATTATATCACTCATTTTCCATATGGGGATGGCAAAATTTAATATTCCGTTATGAACGGAACTTTCGAGTGGGTGCAGATTTTTTGGGTTTTGTATAAACTGTATTGGCTGGATGAACGTTATATTGGAATGTGGGCGTGAGGTTGCCATCCTGACTGGTAGACCTGAGGCCCACACGAATGCACTTCTACAGATTTAATAGTAT
Organism: Hymenopus coronatus; assembly: GCA_030762935.1. Taxonomy (NCBI): domain Eukaryota; kingdom Metazoa; phylum Arthropoda; class Insecta; order Mantodea; family Hymenopodidae; genus Hymenopus; species Hymenopus coronatus. Next base: position 15,283,207 of record CM060885.1, on the reverse strand, counting down.
TTAAAAGCCCACTTTGAAGAACAAAATTTTGATTGTAATGATGACGATATCAAAGGGATAGGGAAAAAATCTGGTGTGTTACATTCACATGGCTTTCTCTACAAACTATTGTTTCAAGTTTTTTTTTTTTTTTGTCTGCATCGTACTAATTGATAGAAACTTAGCAGACATGTTCTTATTACTTGCTTCCCTGTAAGTAGAAGGAAGACACCAGGCTAAAGCTATAGTGAAATGTTTTAAATTCTCGTCGCTGTTTGAAACCTGTTTGGTTCTTTTTGCATGGCCAGGAATAAAACAAAACAGATATACATACAACGAAAGGTGACTTCCCATTTGAGAAAAGCTTAAGCAGTTTAAAATTGAAACAACGAATATCTTGTAAACTGTTAAATCATATAATAGAGATAAAGAGACAGAGAGAGATGTATGTGACCTAGCATGATATATATGTGTTTTAATGAGACCTATAAGCATTTTTTGTGGTGTAAGTTTCTGACTATCTCTTACGTTAACTAGTCATACAAATCATCCAGAACAAAGGAGTCTCAGAGGCTATTCCCTAAAAATTTAGGAATATAAATAGCATTTGTCATAAAAATATCTTATATATATGGTATTTTCATAAACATTGTTTATGCAAGTTTTGAATAACCAAACATTTTCAAAAATGTTCCATGTAAAGGGTAGTTGTGAGTTGCGGATTTAGTCTTCGTGTCGCATTTTTAGAATATATTGAACTTAAATACCAAGTTTGGTATTTGACCTACTTTTCTTTTTGAATTCACAGAGACACACACACACACACATACACACAAACCTTTTTCTTAAATGCGTTTTATTTATGGCCTCAAAATATATATTTTCCGTGAAATCTCGGTATCGAATTTTGGGTATAATATAGTACCTTCTCTATCTACTATGTAAATTGTACATACAACTAGATAAAGTAATAATAAAACAAATGAAACAAAAAATGTTTAATTTTCACACATGGATCCTGGATAGCAATATTAATGTAAAAAGGAAAAGGAAAAGTCGAGAAAAAATGGTGATCCTCTATATCTATGGTAGCTTAATTACTGCAAGTTTCATAAGTGCAAGAGCAAACAGAAAATAGATGCGAATAACTGGTAGAGCAAAAGGAGGAAGGTAGGTGGAAGATCAAAGGCCAGTGCAGTATGAGTAAAGTATGGGAAAGAGGAAAGACAAATTGAAACTGATTAGGTGCCGGAGAAGTAAAAGGGTGAAACGGAAGGTCAAGTCAAGATCCAAGAAAGGTTCAATTAGCCAGTACAAAGGTGATAGTTAAATAATCAGAAGCAGGAACAGAAACGGACGGGAAAATGCAGTAAAGGGAGCATAAGACGATTTATTAAGTGCAAAGTAATCCATAAACATACAAACCGAGGCTTTCACGGCCGGCGTCTTGAATAATGAAACTATTTTCCGGGCCTATAGTCTGTGGTCCATTGGGTCTCGAAGCTCTCGACTTTTCGCCAAGGTGGTCATTTTTAGGGGGGGGGGGAGGAATAAAGGTTGTGAGGATAACAGGTGTATAAGGTGTTTGGGAAGGATAAGGAAAGAGGAAGGAATGGATTTAATGCTGTATGTCTTTATTTATTTGGACTATTTTGGTGTCATGAGGCCTGGTACCGCCGTAGCAAACCGAGTGTTCGTGGGTGATGACTTAATCGATGAGCGTGGGTTTGAAAGTGCTGCCCTCCTAGCCACATCTTCAGTTCAGGGAAAAGGTGAAAGTCGCTGGGTAACAAGTCAGGTCTGTACGGCAGGTGATCGAAAATGTCCCCTTGAAATTGTTGAAAGAGCCATGGGTTGTGCCAGCAGTGTGTGGACGAGCATTGTAATGGATCAACACAATTCCTGAAGTTAGCATTCCTCTTCGTTTGCTTTAAATGGCTCTCCACAAACGCCGTAAAGTACGAAGATCTTCAAAAAAACGCCAATACTCATTTGAAATCATTTGCGACATTTTTTGAAGCGGGTATTGCAAAGTTTGTGCACAGGTACGATAAATGTCTCAATCTTTTCAGTGATTATGTTGAAAAGTAGCCATGCGTGTACAAAACTTTTAGTAATAAAATAATAATTGTTTTCTATGAACTTGTCTTCTTCCATTTATAGCCTATCGGAGGTTGAAAGAAACGGCCCTCATAATGTTTTGGTTCTCCCATAATCCAAGAATAGCATTTTTAGAAAAAAGGTCCATGTGTGTGTGTGTTTGTGTGTGTGTGTGTGTTTGTGTGTGTGTTTGTGTGTGTGTGTGTCTGTGGACAGCATAGCTCAAAAACGAAAAGGCCGTTAAATACTAAACTTGGCATACAAGTTTGATATCTTCAAAGGATGGGACACGAAGATTTTAAAGAAAATCCCCCCTCCCCTAACAACCCTTTACATGGAAAAAATTGTGAAAATTTTGATTTTCTCAAAAATGGCTGTAACGATTTTGATTAAATTGCGGTATATTAAAGATATTTACATGACAAACAAAATGTTTATCTTGAATTTTCTGGGAATAGCCTCCCAAGACCTCTTTATTCTGGATTATTTTTATTGAATTTTACATACCTGTAAAGCGTAAGAGATAGACAAAAACTTATAAGGTACATAAAAGACGTAGATATCGATAAAACTCACAATTTATGTTTTTACATTTTCTATTCGTGGAGTTGGCCGTTTAAGAGATAGTCCTTAATATTGATTTCGGTTTAAAATAATTAAAATATGGGAACTTGTCAACTCCTGGCCTCGCAAAAAACCGACTTCAATCCCATATAACCACATTTTAAAATATTTGACTATTGGTTTAGCCTAGTGTATTTCCTTATTTCCCTTCTACTTACAAGGAGCTAAATGATAAGACCAGGAGGTAAATAATAAGACCGTTTCTGCTAATGTTTAAGCATGAAATAGAAGAATAAGCTCATTAACAATAATTTGTTACAGTGATGTAGAGAAAGTCATGTGAATGGAACACATCAGATTTTTTTCTTTTTTTTCACTGTCGCTATATCGGTCGAGTCGGGCTTGGAATGTTGTCTCCCGTTTACCAAAGCTCGAGCTTAGAGACTTTTCTATCTGTTCTAAGGTAGTTTACAAGTACATATGCACGGTGTTGAACAATTAAAATCGCGGCTAAGCAGCCGAGGTTACACAGATATTCTTGAGAAAACTACTTTGCTCTGGAGAGGATTGAAGATGCTGCGCCTAGACTTGCAAGTTGTTTACATTGAAATGTGCTCTATATACTTTAGTGCTATTCCATATTGTGTAACAAAATCCAACTCCATTGTGATTTTAGATTCACTCCATATATATACTTTTTTTCATTTATATAGCCCCCTTTAACATCTAAGGTCATATCGGGGGCTTTCCACTTGAAACAACTTGTTGTCTGTAGGTACTTTTATGTTGGTTTAAATAATTTTGTTTTACTCAAACACGCACACATTCTCACTCACATACAAACTTCCAGACTATGTGGGGAATAAGGAATAATTGTGGCTAAAGAAAACTTCCCCGTCCCAGCCGGGAATGAACCCGGGACCCCCGGGTGAGAAGTCAGTTCACTCCTTATATTGATTGATGGTTCTAAACCCATAAGAAAGCGACAAAACATATAAAGGTCGTTAAATACACTGATAAAAAAATGGCGTGTTATTTATGGACGCTCTTTAACTACTGTGGTTCTCAGCGTCCCATTCTAAATTGGGCGTGAAAGACCGCTTAATTATGCTCAGAGGCCTCTCTATCAGGCTTGAGGTTCTTTTACGTGCCGCTAATCTACGACACGGGACTCGCGGCTTTGCTTCCCTTCCGAAGGAAGCCATGCTAAGGATTTTTGGACCCGAAAAAATCCATCGTCCTCCGCCGGGTTTGAACCCGCGACCTTGGGTATATGAAGTTAGCATGGTAAGCATTACACCACGGAGGGCGGTACTAACAGTTATTGATCTAACCAAAGCCGAGATTTCTGCTGAGGTTGGTAAATTATTTCTAAAAATCTCATGTGTTCCATTCACATGACTTTCTATATATATCTCTGTAATAAATTATTTTAAAAAGCTTATGCTTCTATTTATTTCCAGCTAATGAAGAAAAAAAAAAACAGAAATAGTCTTATTTCTTGCTCCCTTGTAAGTAGAAGCAAACCATAGGTAAATGTGATAGCAAAAAACTGGTTACTATGTAACTGAAGTTCCTTTGTTTGTATGGACACGAGTTCACAAAGTCCTGTATGAGAAAAAAATGTTATAGCTTAAACCAAAAACAAGAAGTATCTCAAAAACAACCACTTCCACGAAAAAAAAGTATATAACATAAATTGTGTGTTTTAAAGTGTTCTACATTTGTTGACTGGTAAGTTTTTGTCCAGGTGTTACGCTTTAGCAGCTATGCAAAATTCCGTAAAATTGACTCAGAATAAAGTAGTCTTTAGAGGCTATTCCCAGAAAATTCAAAATATACATTTTGTATGTCAGGTAAATATCTTTAATACACGATATTTTAATCGAAATCGTTAGAGTCCATGTAAAGGGTAGTTTTAGGTGTTTTTTTTTTCTCAAAATCTTCGTGTCGCATCCCTGAAGATACTAAACTTAAACACCAAGTTTGGTATTCTAGCGACTTTTCGTTTTTGAGTTATCGTGTTCACAGACACACGGACACACAAACACACGGACCTTTTCCTGAAAATGGATACAGGGGACCCTGAAACATATATTTCCGGTGAAATCTCGATATCGAATTTTTTGGTGGAGTGCAATACATTCTCTATACACTATGTATATAGTACGTATAGAGAAAGTAAAAAGAGTAGGATGAGTTCCATTCACATGACTTTCTCTAGATATCTGCAACAAATTATTGTGAAAAAGCTTAAGCTTCTTTTTACTTCATGCTAACTAGAAAAAAATCTGATATGTTCCATTCACATGACTTTCTCTATATCTCTGAAACAAATTATTGTTAAAAAGCTGATGATTCTATTCGCTTCGTACTAAGTGAGACAAATTAGCAGAAATAGTCATATTACTTGCCTCCTTGTATGTAGAAGTGAAATAAGGGAGTATCATATGTTAAAGTAATAGCCAAAAACTGGTTGCTATGTGACTGTCTTTCATTTGTATTGGCAGGAGTTGACAAATTCCTGTATGAGAAAAGTATAAGTTTTAAAGCTGAAACCAATAACAAGAAATATCTCAAAAACGATCAACTCCATGAAAACAATCTATATAACAGAAATTGTGTGTTATAATGTGCTCTACATTTTTGAGTGGTAAGTTTTTCTTCATCTCTTACGGCTTAGCAGTTGTGCAAAATTCCGTGAAATTCATCCAGCATAAAGTAATCTTCAGAGGCTCCTCCCAGAAAATTGAAGATATACATTTTATTTGTCAGGTAAATATCTTTAATATACGGTATTTTAATCAAAAACTTCCATGTAAAGGGTAGTTGGGGGACTTTCTTGAAAATGTTCGTGTCGGATCCTTGGGAGATACCAAACTGAAATACCAAGTTTGATTTTTAACGGTCTTTTCGTTTTTCAGCTATGCTGCCCACAGGCACACACATACACACAGACAGACAGACAGACAGACTACACACAGACAGACACACACGGACATTTTTCTAAAAATGCTTTTTTTTGATTCAGGAGTTCTCAAAACATATATTTCCGGTGAAATCT